>CM036534.1:4556111-4593877 GCA_020745685.1 Tautogolabrus adspersus | reverse complement strand
AATTAACCCATCTATCTAGATCGACAGCTATACGTTTGAAATTATCCCAATAATTATTTGTGGTAATGCTATTAAGAGAAGGAGAAATAACCACTCCCAGATATTTAAATGTTTTATTTATTAAAGTTGATTGTTTGACCATAGGAACAAGTGCTGGTAAGGAAGATGGGTCTAAGTAAGAGTTTAACGGTAATAAAGCAGATTTTGACCAATTTATTTTGTAGCCGGAAAGGGTTCCAAATTCATTAAAGACTTCAAGGATGTAGGGCGTGGAAGTAGGTGTTATCTCTATATATAGTAGTATATCATCTGCAAATAATGAAATATGATGACTGGTGTTGTGGAAAACTATAGGGGAGATGTAGGGATGTTGTCTGATTTTCTGAGCAAGAGGTTCTAGGGACAGTGCAAATAAAAAAGGGCTTAAAGGGCAGCCTTGGCGGCATGAACGTGAAACGGGAAATCTACCAGAGATTTTATTACCTGTTATAACTACGGCCGAAGGGTTGTTATGAAGGACTTTTATCATTTTAATGAACCCCATCCCCAATTTAAAACGTTCCAAAACCATCCATAAAAAATCCCATTCGAGTCGATCAAAGGCTTTTTCAGCGTCTAGAGATAAAATTGCACAGGGTGAAGCAATGTTCGAAGATGCATGTATAACATGCAACAAGCGACGTATATTGTCAGATGCTAAACGTGTCTTAATAAAACCTGTTTGGTCATGATGGACTAACTTAGTCATTATGATTCCATGCGGTTAGCTAAGACACGAGCATATACTTTGATTTCTGAGTTCAAAATTGACAGAGGTCTGAAATTACTACACAAAGTGTGGTCTTTGTTGGGTTTTGGAATAACAGATATTATTGCTGAATTTGCATCTGTTATAAAAGAATTATTTTCTAGAGAACAAAATCATATTCAAAAAGTGTTTCCCCAGGTCATCCCAAAAAGCCAGATAAAACTCAGGTGGCATCCCATCCCACCCAGGAGATTTGCCTTGTTTCATTCCTTCAAGGGCATCCTGTAATTCATTCAGAGTGATAGGTCTACTTAAGTCATCTGATTCTTCTCGAGAAAGTGATGTGTGTTAAATCAGACAAGAAGTTCTTACATTTTGGCTTATCTAAAGTTATCTCAGAGGTATATAATGAGCTATAGAAGGAGCGAAACTCTATGTTTATATCTTTTGGGTCGGTTAGAAGTTTTTCTGAAGATTAAATAGCTGTAATATTAGAGTACTTTGAACCGTTCTTCAGTTTCAAAGCTAGGAGATGGCTAGGCCTAGAACCATTAAAATAATAGTTCCTTCTAGTTCTATGTATGTCAAATTCTGCTCTGGCTCTTAAGAGAGTACCTAATTTAGATTTAGTGGTCTCTATTTCTTTTTTTCTATCGATTGAGGAGCCCAATCTTTGTTGCTCTTGTTCCAGATTGTTTAAATGTGCTTCATATTCATTTATTTTACCCAGTCTGGCTTCATTTATATAGGATGAGAAGGACATAGAAGTATTCCGAATACAGCCCTTCACTGCATACCATAGAATACGTGGGTCATTGACAGTTTTAGCATTTTCAGACAAGAACATATGAAGTTGATTTTTAAAATAATCACAGAAGTCGTCATTCTTGAGTTGTGTTGAATCACCATCTAGCAGCTTTAGTTGGTACATCAGTGAGTGTTATTTTGGCAAATACAACAGCATGGTCAGATAATGGGTTAGATATAATGTCTGTTTTATGAAGTTGGAAAATGGCCGAGGTGGTTACTAAAAGATAATCAATTCTAGAGTAGGTTTTATGTCTGTCAGAGTAAAAGCTATATTCTCTGGTAGTAGGGTGGAGTGAAAGATACAAATCTGTTAAGCTAAAATCAGATAGAAGGCCCTGAAAGGCCTCAGATGAACGTTTCTGTGAATGCTCATCTCGAGGAGATGAGCTGTCAAGTAAAGGATCCAGAGTAGCATTCATATCTGTGCTAATAATAATTGCAAATTACTGCAAACTGGTTAGAAGCTGAATTACATTGTTGTAAAAATCAGGGTCAAATGTCTTGGGTGCATATATAGAAATAAACACAATTTTTCGTCCAGAGACAATAGTCTTTACATAGGAAATGCGCCCATCAGCGCTGCAATTATTGAGCAGATGAAAGTTAGGCTGCTGTGGCCTGTTGCACCAGCTAAGTGCTAAGCTAAGTGTGAGCTCTGTCCACACCTTTATAACTAGTTAGGTTCTACATTAAGTTGTGTCATTGTTTGGTTGCACCACAGAGACATAAGAGACATAAGGTTCATCTTAACTAGTAGTGTTGTACTTCAAATAAGAGTTAAAACCTTAATCTAGTGTAAAATAACAGTGACATCGAGTGGTGAAATCTTCTACTAACATGTCATTTAACGGTACTGTTGGACAAGGGGAATTATCTTTGCACATGGAAAATGACAGCAGGATTACCAGGGCTTTCCATAAGCGCCCGCTGTCAGCAGCCGACTATTCTCTTAATGACAGCCGGCAACTTTTTTCTATTGTTGATTCTGATTTTAAAAAGTTTGACTCACAAGATGCTACCCGCTTTCCCCGTACATTTAAGAAGCACTGTGTCAACCCTGCCCCTCAGTGAGTGAGTTTGGGGACACGGCAGAGAGGACACATCAGTTTTTAATAAATATTAGCAAAATGATTAAGCAGAAGAAGAATGTCCTTTTATTACACAAATATGGTCTTCATAATTATCATATAACGGGCTGCGTTATAAACAACTTGACGCCCGCACAGTAAGCATTTTTTCCTTTGGCATCTCTCTCTATCCATTGACCCGGTAGAGAGCGATACGTCTTAATAGCCTCTCATTAAATTCATATTCAGCACCCTGACGTTTCAGTAAAACGACGTCACAAGAAATCAGCGTTTCAGTGCGTGATAGAAAATCCCCGATGTACTGCGAGGCGCATCACAGGGCGCATTATAGACTTAACATATTGATAATTAAAGAGTAAAAACAACTTAACCTGCCACTGAGGCAGGGAGAGAGAGGAAGACTGCTAAGAGTTTGTTTCATACAGTCACAAGATTATTGAAACTATCTGGGGAGTTGATAGAAACAGCCAAATGTTTCAACAGTGTATCTGGGTTGTTGACGTGACATGGTCTTTTCATTGTCACATACGATAAAAAACAATATAATTAGTGTTTCTGTTATTTAAAATGCATTAAATGGTTGAACATGACCTTGTTATACATGAAACTGCTGTTATTAAAGCTGCTGTGTTTTTAGATTTTTTACTTTTTTAGGCCAAACCACCAAATTGTCCTCTGGTGTGACTGTAACCATCATGCTTCAATATTTACAACTTATATCATTTAATAATCTATTGATAAATACCCTCGGCATAATTCTACAAGTGTCTATTTTAGTCGTTGGTTATCAAGTTTTTGTCCATATATTTTTGTAACTGTAGGAACTTGGTACATTTTGTCACCAAAAACCACGTCCACTGGTGTGACACCACTTCCTGATTTTAAATCAGGCAATTTTACAAACAACTGAATTTATTTAAAGGACCCAATTGAAAGGCATGTATCTGAAGTTCTCTGTGGAGCTCATGATGTGCTCATTGTTTAGATCTATCTACAAATCATTGAAATATTTAACTCCTTTCCTCACTATATAAAAAGTGTCCAGTTTTTCTGTCCTTTGGTGTGACAGCCCTAAATGAACATTTAAAGTAAAAAAAAAAGTTTATTAACTACAAAATCCTGGAGAATTATAGAAATGTGTTTTGCTTACAGGGTTTGACGGGTTAGCTAAAAACAACACGCTCACAAACTGACACTAAAGGTCGGAACTTCCTTTGGGGTGACGTTAAATGACAAAAATGTCACACCAGAGGACAAAGTTTGTATAAAAACGATTTTAAATAGTAAATGAAGACTTCTTTAAAACGTTTTGAATCTCTTCTGACTCTTGTAGAGACTTTTGAACAACATGGTAACATTCGTACAAGTATTTCCTGCTGTTTTTACAAAATAACTGGAGCGTGTTTAATCATGGCAAAAGTGTATTTCAAATGTTGTTTTTCACACTTCTTTTGAAACAGAAAAAATTACGGATTATAAATAAGAGAGAGAGAAAGGAAACTAAAGAGTTAACAATGACAGGGATCCACGTAGAACAAAGTTAGTGAGCAGAGGCACAATGAAAACACACAAGTGTCCTATCTCTAATAGTCAGAAAGTACAATATTATCCAACAGAAAAATAAATAAAATAATGAATTATAAATAGATCATATGATGTTTATTACTGTAGGGATATCACAGTATGATCAGTGATGTATTTTAATGGGTTATTGTCCTCTACATCGAACATGTTCACATGTTTTCTGGAGATGTTGATATTAGATTTTATTTTGTAATGTTAGAAATGTTTAAACTGTTTTCAAGAGGTCATCTTTCTGTATTTCTTCCTTGAGTTATAAAACCCTATGAAAAATAACAATTTAATAAATTAATAATGAGAAAACTTAAAGGTACAGTATGTAGAATTGCATGCTAATGTTTACATTAAAATATCTAACTTACATTAAAAATGGACTAAACCCATGTTATATATATGTTTTAGTTGAGTACTTACATCACCTCAAATATTTCCAAAAGTTATCAAAGCCAGAGAAATACGTAATTTTATAGTTGTAACGTGCCGTGTCTTGTAGGCGGCCGCCATGATGAGCCGCCATGATAGACAGGAAATGTTGATCGTTGTCAAGGAAACACCGGATGTTACGTCAAAGACCGCGGCATAAGCTAGCGCTAGCTGCTACTGAAAGCTGCCGTTCTGTCGCTGTATGTGCTGCTGTGATAAAACGTCATGTAAATTATACTTGGATACATCGTCAGTACATATTGTCTTTCTCAGGTCGGTTTTGCCCGTTCGTGTTGATTCAACACGGAGTCCGTTCGTTTTCTCCCATAATACCCTGCGAATCTCGACGTCATCTTTTGTTATTGTTTTGATTGTGAGAGCCCCCTAGCGGAGGATTTTACATACTGTACGTTTAAAATAACCCAAAATTCACTTTTACATGAAAATACCTCAAAAATCTGAAGAATTGTTTTAAGGGACATTTTAATTTAAGCTACATGAAAACTGGTATCATTTCAATCTGTTTAGCAAGAATAACAGCAAAGTTTGACTTCAATTATTGAACAAATCAAACAGGTCCAACAGATCATGTTGAGAGAATAGTTTGTTTTCATAATTCAAATGAAATAACAACCTTTGTTAGAAAATAAAGATCTTACAATGAAGAAAAATCTGTCTAATGCTTTTTAAGGCTATCTGGTTATTTTGATCTAAAACTCTTGAATGTCACACCATAGGACAAATGTATTCAAAGAAAGTGTTTAAAACGCTGTTGAAGAACTGTCAGAAAGTGGAAATGATTTATGTTTTCTCAAATATCAGACTTCCCTCAATATAAATATCTTTTTTGTACACAAATGTTTTTTTAACCCTGTTTTGTCAACAGCCCATCTACTTTAAGAAAAATGCTTCTATGCAATATAAACAATGACTTAATGTTAATCTCCTTATTGTAGTAAAATCACATATTGTGTGTTTGGCTGTTATGTAAGGTTTGTGACTTACTGTAGGTTTTAAACTCTGAAAGTCTTTATTTAATTCAAGTCTTAAAGTAATAAACAGAATTCTCTCATGAGTTTTGTGTTGAATATTAAACTACTCAGTTTTAAAATGAGCGTGTGAAAAGTAACAGACATCACGACGACAGTATTTTAAGGAGGACTTTGAATCTACTAGGAACTAACTGTGAGATTGAAGTTATCATGTATGCCTACATTGGAACTATCTCAGCTGGTGCAACACTTAAAAAGTTAGTAGAGCGTAAACTTAACGTCTTAAGGTAGACTTAAGTTCAAACAAAGCTACGTTTGAACTTACATGTAGCTGGTGCAACCTGGAACTGGTTTCTAGTGGTGGCTGCAGTCCATGACAGTGGCTGAAGGCATCCACACACATCGTTATGAGAGGCTGCAGGAAGCAGCTTGTTATGTGTGGTAGAGGCTGCAGGTGGAGGACGCAGCTTGTTTTGTCTGGTAGGGCTGCAGGTGGAGGAAGCAGCTTGTTTTGTCTGGTAGAGGCTGCAGGTGGAGGAAGCAGCTTGTTTTGTCTGGTAGAGGCTGCAGAGCAGCTTGTTTTGTCTGGTAGAGGCTGCAGTTGAAGGTGCCGGCTTTTGGTTTTTGGCAGTGTTTCAGTTTGAGTCTTTGGTGGCAGCTTTCATCTGCAAACAAAGAGGATGGAAAGCTTGAGGTAACATGTTCTTTCCATGTACAGCATCTTGGTGGTAAAAGCTGCTGGCACATGTTGGAGGTCGCAGATGTTCTTTTTTTTAGGATGGAGGCAGGTTGACTGTTTAGACTGGTGCTTGGTCTGGTTTTTGGTACTTCAGGTTATTGGCATCAATGGCTGCTGTCTGTCATATTTCACAGACGGAGGTAAGGCTACTGGTTTCTAGTGGCTGCAGCACATGGCAGTGGCTGAAGATTCTTGACAGAGATGTAAGGTGAAAACAACCGTTCACATTGCTGTGAGAGGCTTCAGTTGAAGGAGGAGGCTTTTGGTTTTGGAAAGTTTTGAGGCTTTCCAGGCAGCTGTCATCCACAAACTGCAGGTTGAGGCAGCTGCAGGTGGATGACAGAGGCTTGAGAGCTTGAGGCTCTTGTCTTGAATTTGGAGCAGGTGGAGGCAGAGGCTGATGGTTCTGTTCAGAGGCTTGAGCTGGAGGTTCAAAGATATTTTATTCCTGTGCAGCGTATTGGTGATAAAAGCTGCACATATTGGAGGTCGCAGATGTTTGGTTTGTTTTTTAGGACGGAGGCAGGTTTGATGTTGAGACGGCTGGTTGTTTTTGGCTGAGGCAGGACTTTTAAGGAGGCTGAAGGTGGAGGACGGTTCAGGTACTTGAGGTTGTTTGCATAAAGTTTTTTATCCTGACACTTGGTGTCGTTTGAGTTCATTCACTAATTGTTCTAACTAACACACTTACCCTTTTTAATCTAAATTTACATCTAAAATTCTAAACTTAAAACTAAATTATTTACAATATTTACAGATCCTAACTGATCAACTATTGTAAAGACTATCGTATCAGTTCTTTACTCGTTTTCTCAGTGGAGCTCCAGGCTGTGGTTCTCCAGATACGTCCACATCATACAGGGGAGGATAGACTCCAACCCCGTATGAGATGTCCACATGAACGAGTCCTGTCTCGTTTACAGTTTCTGTGAACATCGGGCGATCCAGTCGCTCCCACAGCTTCTGCTTCATAAGAAGTCCAAGAGTTTGGCTGTAAGGTCGAAGACGGCCGTTCCTGTACTGCAGCATGTCGTCTACCACAGAGTGATAGAGCGACAGGTACTGTGGCACTGAAAACTGGTGGATCTTCAGTGGGCCGTCATAGAGCAGAGGAGCGATGGAGGGCTGGAGACCAGGGAGCACGGAGGAGATGGTCGGTAGCTGGTCAGGTGGAATAGTTGCCTGAGGCCTGAGGACCAGAGTGGGAGAGTCAGCAACGAGGGCAGGGTGCTGAGGAGCAGGAGAAGTGGAAGGAGGGGCCACGGAGGTCCGCTTCCTCTTCCTGGACGGTCCAGCAGCAGGAGCTGCGTGGTGGTGGTTTGAGTCCTGAAAGAACATCAACAAACGAGAAGACGTCAGACTCCAGTTAAGTTCACAGAAGCATACTTTTACAATCTCTCATCAACATTTAAACTGCATGCAGACACTATTATGTTTCAAGCAGATTTAAGTGTTGGATTCTATCTCAGACTTTCAGAGAAGAATAGTTTAAATGACTTCATTGGTGCATATTTTGTTAATATTTATTGGCCTGTTTTAGGGATGCAGTCCATCAAATGCTAATTTATATTCAGACTAGTCGACTCGTTTAAAGACAAGATAACACTCATTGAACTGTACACATCGAGCACACTTCATGCAACACAGCTAAACAGAGGATCACTGCGCAATGTTTAATGTCATTAATTATCTAGAAGTTGACTTTAACACACACAAAACATGAAAATCAAATGTCTTACCAGGTCGCTCCTGCAGCACGAACATGGAGTGAAAGCTCGAGGCTTTCTCTCCGCCAGGCGTGCTGAGACTCTCACTGTGTGACAGTAGTCATGGTCCTTCAGGTGAACGTGCACAACAAACTGTAACAACACAGACACAGAACAACGCTTCAGAAATACAGTAAAGCATCAATTTATAATTAGAGTTTATAAAACAATTATGTGAAAATGAACAAATTTGATATTAACACTATAAATAGTTTTCTTTTTACAATCTGGTGTTTTTCAGATTGATTGAAATATACAGAGAAGATAACTATAAAGTAAGATTTGATTGTTTAAGATTTAAGATTTATTGTTTTAACAAAATATTTATGACATGTGTTAGGGCCTGTGTCCACAGACAGCGTTTGTTGCGCCGGCAGCGCCCACAACCTGTTTTTCAGAGCGCTTTTCAGTATTTGCTTTAATTCAAGGAAATATCACCCAAAAAAAGAAAACAATGTAAAGGAGTCATGTTCTGGCTTTAGCAGCAGCTCTACACCTGGAAATAGTTCCCTCGTAAAGACGAGTCAGACTACAGACTCCTCCGCCATTGTTGTTAACAAAGCCTGAAGTTGTATGTCCCGCCCCGTCTTGATTCTGATTGGTCAGTGAGGGAGAAGTGACATTCACGAGCATGCCGCTGTTCTGAGAGCGCTTTTTAAGCGCTCAGGTCGGTAAGCGCTAAAAACGCTGAACTACACTGATTTAGTTTTGTAAACGGGCGCTGCCAGCTCAACAAGCGCTGTCTGTGGACACAGGCCCTTCAAAGATCGCATCATTGTGATTTCATGATTTTCTTTAGTAAACAAAAGAGAGAAATGATGCAGTAAAGTTGTGACTGTATCCATCATAACAGATCAGATCATAAAAACATTTTAACCTCACATTTTTCATGATGAACCTTTCTAAAGTTGCTCTCTTAAATCTCGGAGTCTTTAGTTTTTGTCAGGATGAAATTTTCCTCAATGAATTATTTCATTTAAAAATGTTTTTTTACTGTGAAACTTGTGAAATACGTTTTGTGACACGTTTACATTTTTGTTCATTTTTAAATGATGCACTTTGAGGGTAACCATAGCAACCAGGGTGTCTTTCGGCCATTTTGTACATATTTGTGCTTTTACAGTGGACACATATTGATCCATAAACAAAGATGTCAAAAGGAAATGTACTGAAGAAACTAATGAAGTGAAATGTCCACTCAATAGTATTGAGTCTTTTCCTGATAAATATCTAATGACACATATCTGCTGGGAATTATAAACTGTAAGAAATATGAAAATAACACCCTTGTTAGATGGGATTTTCTTTTCTTTAATGAACCGTTTATTGAATATGTGAAAAGATTTCAAATATTATTCAAAGATTTCTTTTTAAATCTCTTTCAATAAATGGATGAAAAGAGATCTGGTGCAGTCTTGTTCAGACACTTTAAACTTTACACTGAACAGCAGAGAGTCAAAAAGTGAAAATCTTACATTTTCCATGACACAAGTTGGATGTTTGGCTCGTGTCAGTGTCAGAAAATCTTTGGTCCTTCTTAGGGTGGAAAAATCCTGCAGTTTGAGCGTGATTTTCAGAGGAAATCGCTGGTTTCAACTTGAGAACAAATTTGTGTGGCTGTCTTGAGATTGAGTTTGAGTTGAATTGATGATCTGATATGAATGATGCACTTTAAGGGGAACCATGGCAACCATAGAATGTTGCACGGCCATTTTGTACACATGAGTTTTTACAGTCACCTCTCACCTCCAAAGTTTAGTTTCTTTATAAACAATACAGAGAGGATCAAAGTCGACTCTCACACACAAATACACCGCTCCATAATAAAAAAAATGATCTCAGAAAAAAAAGAATAACAACTAAACATTTGTCATTTGTAATTCTTGTTGGGCTTACCTCCTACGTCAAATAACATCAAAGTTGATGATACGTATGAAAGAATGAATGAAATGAAGTCGTCATTCTTCTCATTCTGTACAAAGTTAACATGTCTAGCTCGATGAGTAACATTAAAGTCTGAATCAACAGATGACCGCGGACCTGTCGAAAATATCATGAAAAAAGTGTCTGAAATTTTCATGAAAAAACGATGACCGCGGACCTGTCGAAAATATCATGAAAAAACGATGACCGCGGACCTGTCGAAAATATCATGAAAAAAGTGTCTGAAATTTTCATGAAAAAACGATGACCGCGGACCTGTCGAAAATATCATGAAAAAAGTGTCTGAAAATATCATGAAAAACGATGACCGCGGACCTGTCTCAAATATCATGAAAAAACGATGACCGCGGACCTGTCGAAAATATCATGTAAAAACGATGACCGCGGTCCTTTTGTTATTTTCATGAAAAAACGATGACCGCGGAACTGTCGAAAATATCATGAAAAAACGATGACCGCGGTCCTTTTGTTATTTTCATGAAAAAACAATGACCGCGGACCTGTCGAAAATATCTTGAAAAAACGATGACCGCGGACCTTTTGTTATTTTCCTGAAAAAACGATGACCGCGGACCTGTCGAAAATATCATGAAAAAAATGTCTGAAATTTTCCTGAAAAAACGATGACCGCGGACCTGTCGAAAATATAATGAAAAAAGTGGCTGAAATTTTCATGAAAAAACGATGAACGCGGACCTGGAGAAAATATCTTGAAAAAACGATGACCGCGGTCCTTTTGTTATTTTCATGAAAAAACGATGACCGCGGACCTGTCGAAAATATCATGAAAAAAAGATGACCGCGGACCTGTCGAAAATATCATGAAAAAAGTGGCTGAAAATATCATGAAAAAACGATGACCGCGGACCTGTCGAAAATATCATGAAAAAAAGATGACCGCGGACCTGTCGAAAATATCATGAAAAAAGTGGCTGAAAATATCATGAAAAAAAGATGACCGCGAACCTGTCGAAAATATCATGAAAAAACGATGACCGCGGACCTGTCGAAAATATCATGAAAAAACGATGACCGCGGACCTGTCGAAAATTTTCATGAAAAAACGATGACCGCGGACCTGGAATAAATATCATGAAAAAACGATGACCGCGGACCTGTCGAAAATATCATGAAAAAACGATGACCGCGGACCTGTCGAAAATTTTCATGAAAAAACGATGACCGCGGACCTGGAATAAATATCATGAAAAAACGATGACTGCGGACCTGTCGAAAATATCATGAAAAAACGATGACCGCGGACCTGTCGAAAATATCATGAAAAAACGATGACCGCGGACCTGTCGAAAATTTTCATGAAAAAACGATGACCGCGGAACTGTCGAAAATATCATGAAAAAACGATGACCGCGGTCCTTTTGTTATTTTCATGAAAAAACGATGACCGCGGACCTGTTGCTATTTTCATGAAAAAACGTTGACCGCTGACCTGTCGAAAATATCATGGAAAAAATGTCTGAAATTTTCTTGAAAAAACGATGACTGCGGACCTGTTGTTATTTTCATGAAAAAACGTTGACCGCGGACCTGTTGAAAATGTTCATGAAAACACGATGACCGCGGACCTGTGGAACATTTTCATAAAAAAACGATGACCGCGGACCTGTGGAACATTTTCATAAAAAAACGATGACCGCGGACCTGTTCAAAATTTTCATAAAAAAACGATGACCGCGGACCTGTTGAAAATTTTCATATAAAAAAACGATGACCGCGGACCTGTTGAAAATTTTCATATAAAAAAACGATGACCGCGGACCTGTTGAAAATTTTCATATAGAAAAACGATGACCGCGGACCTGTTGAAAATGTTCATGAAAACACGATGACCGCGGACCTGTGGAACATATTCATAAAAAAACGATGACCGCGGACCTGTCGAAAATATCATGAAAAAAGTGTCTGAGATTTTCATAAAAAAACGATGACCGCGGACCTGTCGAAAATATCTTGAAAAAACGATGACCGCGGACCTGTTGAAAATTTTCATATAAAAAAACGATGACCGCGGACCTGTTGAAAATTTTCATATAAAAAAACGATGACCGCGGACCTGTTGAAAATTTTCATATAGAAAAACGATGACCGCGGACCTGTTGAAAATGTTCATGAAAACACGATGACCGCGGACCTGTGGAACATATTCATAAAAAAACGATGACCGCGGACCTGTCGAAAATATCATGAAAAAAGTGTCTGAGATTTTCATAAAAAAACGATGACCGCGGACCTGTCGAAAATATCTTGAAAAAACGATGACCGCGGTCCTTTTGTTATTTTCATGAAAAAAACGATGACCGCGGACCTGTCGAAAATATCTTGAAAAAACGATGACCGCGGACCTTTTGTTATTTTCATGAAAAAAACGATGACCGCCGAACTGTCTGAAAATATCATGAAAAAACGATGACCGCGGACCTGTCGAAAATATCATGAAAAAGTGTCTGAGATTTTCATAAAAAAACGATGACCGCGGACCTGTCGAAAATATCTTGAAAAAACGATGACCGCGGTCCTTTTGTTATTTTCATGAAAAAACGATGACCGCGGACCTGTCGAAAATATCTTGAAAAAACGATGACCGCGGACCTTTTGTTATTTTCATGAAAAAAACGATGACCGCGGACCTGTGGAAAATATCATGAAAAAAGTGTCTGAGATTTTCATAAAAAAACGATGACCGCGGACCTGTGGAACATTTTCATAAAAAAACGATGACCGCGGACCTGTGGAACATTTTCATAAAAAAACGATGACCGCGGATCTGTTCAAAATTTTCATAAAAAAACGATGACCGCGGACCTGTTGAAAATTTTCATATAAAAAAACGATGACCGCGGACCTGTTGAAAATGTTCATGAAAACACGATGACCGCGGACCTGTGGAACATTTTCATAAAAAAACGATGACCGCGGACCTGTCGAAAATATCATGAAAAAAGTGTCTGAGATTTTCATAAAAAAACGATGACCGCGGACCTGTGGAACATTTTCATAAAAAAACGATGACCGCGGACCTGTGGAACATTTTCATAAAAAAAACGATGACCGCGGACCTGTTCAAAATTTTCATAAAAAAACGATGACCGCGGACCTGTTGAAAATTTTCATATAAAAAAACGATGACCGCGGACCTGTTGAAAATGTTCATGAAAACACGATGACTGCGGACCTGTTGTTATTTTCATGAAAAAACGATGACCGCGGACCTGTCGAAAATATCTTGAAAAAACGATGACCGCGGTCCTTTTGTTATTTTCATGAAAAAACGATGACCGCGGACCTGTCGAAAATATCTTGAAAAAACGATGACCGCGGACCTTTTGTTATTTTCATGAAAAAAACGATGACCGCGGACCTGTCGAAAATATCATGAAAAAAGTGTCTGAGATTTTCATAAAAAAACGATGACCGCGGACCTGTTGAAAATTTTCATATAAAAAAACGATGACCGCGGACCTGTTGAAAATGTTCATGAAAACACGATGACCGCGGACCTGTGGAACATTTTCATAAAAAACGATGACCGCGGACCTGTCGAAAATATCATGAAAAAAGTGTCTGAGATTTTCATAAAAAAACGATGACCGCGGACCTGGAGAAAATATCTTGAAAAAACGATGACCGCGGTCCTTTTGTTATTTTCATGAAAAAAACGATGACCGCGGACCTGTCGAAAATATCATGAAAAAAGTGGCTGAAAATATCATGAAAAAACGATGACCGCGGACCTGTCGAAAATATCATGAAAAAAAGATGACCGCGGACCTGTCGAAAATATCATGAAAAAAGTGGCTGAAAATATCATGAAAAAAAGATGACCGCGAACCTGTCGAAAATATCATGAAAAAACGATGACCGCGGACCTGTCGAAAATATCATGAAAAAACGATGACCGCGGACCTGTCGAAAATTTTCATGAAAAAACGATGACCGCGGACCTGGAATAAATATCATGAAAAAACGATGACCGCGGACCTGTCGAAAATATCATGAAAAAACGATGACCGCAGACCTGTCGAAAATTTTCATGAAAAAACGATGACCGCGGACCTGGAATAAATATCATGAAAAAACGATGACTGCGGACCTGTCGAAAATATCATGAAAAAACGATGACCGCGGACCTGTCGAAAATATCATGAAAAAACGATGACCGCGGACCTGTCGAAAATTTTCATGAAAAAACGATGACCGCGGAACTGTCGAAAATATCATGAAAAAACGATGACCGCGGTCCTTTTGTTATTTTCATGAAAAAACGATGACCGCGGACCTGTCGAAAATATCTTGAAAAAACGATGACCGCGGACCTTTTGTTATTTTCATGAAAAAAACGATGACCGCCGAACTGTCTGAAAATATCATGAAAAAACGATGACCGCGGACCTGTCGAAAATATCATGAAAAAGTGTGAGATTTTCATAAAAAAACGATGACCGCGGACCTGTCGAAAATATCTTGAAAAAACGATGACCGCGGTCCTTTTGTTATTTTCATGAAAAAACGATGACCGCGGACCTGTCGAAAATATCTTGAAAAAACGATGACCGCGGACCTTTTGTTATTTTCATGAAAAAAACGATGACCGCGGACCTGTCGAAAATATCATGAAAAAAGTGTCTGAGATTTTCATAAAAAAACGATGACCGCGGACCTGTCGAAAATATCTTGAAAAAACGATGACCGCGGACCTTTTGTTATTTTCATGAAAAAAACGATGACCGCCGAACTGTCTGAAAATATCATGAAAAAACGATGACCGCGGACCTGTCGAAAATATCATGAAAAAGTGTGAGATTTTCATAAAAAAACGATGACCGCGGACCTGTCGAAAATATCTTGAAAAAACGATGACCGCGGTCCTTTTGTTATTTTCATGAAAAAACGATGACCGCGGACCTGTCGAAAATATCTTGAAAAAACGATGACCGCGGACCTTTTGTTATTTTCATGAAAAAAACGATGACCTCGGACCTGTCGAAAATATCATGAAAAAAGTGTCTGAGATTTTCATAAAAAAACGATGACCGCGGACCTGTCGAAAATATCTTGAAAAAACGATGACCGCGGTCCTTTTGTTATTTTCATGAAAAAACGATGACCGCGGACCTGTCGAAAATATCATGAAAAAGTGTGAGATTTTCATAAAAAAACGATGACCGCGGACCTGTCGAAAATATCTTGAAAAAACGATGACCGCGGTCCTTTTGTTATTTTCATGAAAAAAACGATGACCGCGGACCTGTCGAAAATATCATGAAAAAGTGTGAGATTTTCATAAAAAAACGATGACCGCGGACCTGTCGAAAATATCTTGAAAAAACGATGACCGCGGTCCTTTTGTTATTTTCATGAAAAAAACGATGACCGCGGACCTGTCGAAAATATCATGAAAAAGTGTGAGATTTTCATAAAAAAAAACGATGACCGCGGACCTGTCGAAAATATCTTGAAAAAACGATGACCGCGGTCCTTTTGTTATTTTCATGAAAAAACGATGACCGCGGACCTGTCGAAAATATCATGAAAAAAGTGTCTGAGATTTTCATAAAAAAACGATGACCGCGGACCTGTGGAACATTTTCATAAAAAAACGATGACCGCGGACCTGTGGAACATTTTCATAAAAAAACGATGACCGCGGATCTGTTCAAAATTTTCATAAAAAAACGATGACCGCGGACCTGTTGAAAATTTTCATATAAAAAAACGATGACCGCGGACCTGTTGAAAATGTTCATGAAAACACGATGACCGCGGACCTGTGGAACATTTTCATAAAAAAACGATGACCGCGGACCTGTCGAAAATATCATGAAAAAAGTGTCTGAGATTTTCATAAAAAAAACGATGACCGCGGACCTGTGGAACATTTTCATAAAAAAACGATGACCGCGGACCTGTTGAAAATTTTCATATAAAAAAACGATGACCGCGGACCTGTTGAAAATGTTCATGAAAACACGATGACCGCGGACCTGTGGAACATTTTCATAAAAAAACGATGACCGCGGACCTGTCGAAAATATCATGAAAAAAGTGTCTGAGATTTTCATAAAAAAACGATGACCGCGGACCTGTCGAAAATATCTTGAAAAAACGATGACCGCGGTCCTTTTGTTATTTTCATGAAAAAACGATGACCGCGGACCTGTCGAAAATATCTTGAAAAAACGATGACCGCGGACCTTTTGTTATTTTCATGAAAAAAACGATGACCACGGACCTGTCGAAAATATCATGAAAAAAGTGTCTGAGATTTTCATAAAAAAACGATGACCGCGGACCTGTGGAACATTTTCATAAAAAAACGATGACCGCGGACCTGTGGAACATTTTCATAAAAAAACGATGACCGCGGACCTGTTCAAAATTTTCATAAAAAAACGATGACCGCGGACCTGTTGAAAATTTTCATATAAAAAAACGATGACCGCGGACCTGTTGAAAATGTTCATGAAAACACGATGACCGCGGACCTGTGGAACATTTTCATAAAAAACGATGACCGCGGACCTGTCGAAAATATCATGAAAAAAGTGTCTGAGATTTTCATAAAAAAACGATGACCGCGGACCTGGAGAAAATATCTTGAAAAAACGATGACCGCGGTCCTTTTGTTATCTTCATGAAAAAACGATGACCGCGGACCTGTCGAAAATATCATGAAAAAAGTGGCTGAAAATATCATGAAAAAACGATGACCGCGGACCTGTCGAAAATATCATGAAAAAAAGATGACCGCGGACCTGTCGAAAATATCATGAAAAAAGTGGCTGAAAATATCATGAAAAAAAGATGACCGCGAACCTGTCGAAAATATCATGAAAAAACGATGACCGCGGACCTGTCGAAAATATCATGAAAAAACGATGACCGCGGACCTGTCGAAAATTTTCATGAAAAAACGATGACCGCGGACCTGGAATAAATATCATGAAAAAACGATGACCGCGGACCTGTCGAAAATATCATGAAAAAACGATGACCGCAGACCTGTCGAAAATTTTCATGAAAAAACGATGACCGCGGACCTGGAATAAATATCATGAAAAAACGATGACTGCGGACCTGTCGAAAATATCATGAAAAAACGATGACCGTGGACCTGTCGAAAATATCATGAAAAAACGATGACCGCGGACCTGTCGAAAATTTTCATGAAAAAACGATGACCGCGGAACTGTCGAAAATATCATGAAAAAACGATGACCGCGGTCCTTTTGTTATTTTCATGAAAAAACGATGACCGCGGACCTGTTGCTATTTTCATGAAAAAACGTTGACCGCTGACCTGTCGAAAATATCATGGAAAAAATGTCTGAAATTTTCTTGAAAAAACGATGACTGCGGACCTGTTGTTATTTTCATGAAAAAACGTTGACCGCGGACCTGTTGAAAATGTTCATGAAAACACGATGACCGCGGACCTGTGGAACATTTTCATAAAAAAACGATGACCGCGGACCTGTTCAAAATTTTCATAAAAAAACGATGACCGCGGACCTGTTGAATTTTCATATAAAAAAACGATGACCGCGGACCTGTTGAAAATTTTCATATAAAAAAACGATGACCGCGGACCTGTTGAAAATTTTCATATAGAAAAACGATGACCGCGGACCTGTTGAAAATGTTCATGAAAACACGATGACCGCGGACCTGTGGAACATTTTCATAAAAAAACGATGACCGCGGACCTGTCGAAAATATCATGAAAAAAGTGTCTGAGATTTTCATAAAAAAACGATGACCGCGGACCTGTCGAAAATATCTTGAAAAAACGATGACCGCGGTCCTTTTGTTATTTTCATGAAAAAACGATGACCGCGGACCTGTCGAAAATATCTTGAAAAAACGATGACCGCGGACCTTTTGTTATTTTCATGAAAAAAACGATGACCGCCGAACTGTCTGAAAATATCATGAAAAAACGATGACCGCGGACCTGTCGAAAATATCATGAAAAAGTGTCTGAGATTTTCATAAAAAAACGATGACCGCGGTCCTTTTGTTATTTTCATGAAAAAACGATGACCGCGGACCTGTCGAAAATATCTTGAAAAAACGATGACCGCGGACCTTTTGTTATTTTCATAAAAAAACGATGACCGCGGACCTGTGGAACATTTTCATAAAAAAACGATGACCGCGGACCTGTTCAAAATTTTCATAAAAAAACGATGACCGCGGACCTGTTGAAAATTTTCATATAAAAAAACGATGACCGCGGACCTGTTGAAAATGTTCATGAAAACACGATGACCGCGGACCTGTGGAACATTTTCATAAAAAAACGATGACCGCGGACCTGTCGAAAATATCATGAAAAAAAGATGACCGCGGACCTGTCGAAAATATCATGAAAAAAGTGGCTGAAAATATCATGAAAAAAAGATGACCGCGAACCTGTCGAAAATATCATGAAAAAACGATGACCGCGGACCTGTCGAAAATATCATGAAAAAAGTGGCTGAAAATATCATGAAAAAACGATGACCGCGGACCTGGAATAAATATCATGAAAAAACGATGACCGCGGACCTGTCGAAAATATCATGAAAAAACGATGACCGCGGACCTGTCGAAAATTTTCATGAAAAAACGATGACCGCGGACCTGGAATAAATATCATGAAAAAACGATGACTGCGGACCTGTCGAAAATATCATGAAAAAACGATGACCGCGGACCTGTCGAAAATATCATGAAAAAACGATGACCGCGGACCTGTCGAAAATTTTCATATAAAAAAACGATGACCGCGGACCTGTTGAAAATGTTCATGAAAACACGATGACCGCGGACCTGTGGAACATTTTCATAAAAAACGATGACCGCGGACCTGTCGAAAATATCATGAAAAAAGTGTCTGAGATTTTCATAAAAAAACGATGACCGCGGACCTGGAGAAAATATCTTGAAAAAACGATGACCGCGGTCCTTTTGTTATTTTCATGAAAAAACGATGACCGCGGACCTGTCGAAAATATCATGAAAAAAGTGGCTGAAAATATCATGAAAAAACGATGACCGCGGACCTGTCGAAAATATCATGAAAAAAAGATGACCGCGGACCTGTCGAAAATATCATGAAAAAAGTGGCTGAAAATATCATGAAAAAAAGATGACCGCGAACCTGTCGAAAATATCATGAAAAAACGATGACCGCGGACCTGTCGAAAATATCATGAAAAAAGTGGCTGAAAATATCATGAAAAAACGATGACCGCGGACCTGGAATAAATATCATGAAAAAACGATGACCGCGGACCTGTCGAAAATATCATGAAAAAACGATGACCGCGGACCTGTCGAAAATTTTCATGAAAAAACGATGACCGCGGACCTGGAATAAATATCATGAAAAAACGATGACTGCGGACCTGTCGAAAATATCATGAAAAAACGATGACCGCGGACCTGTCGAAAATATCATGAAAAAACGATGACCGCGGACCTGTCGAAAATTTTCATGAAAAAACGATGACCGCGGAACTGTCGAAAATATCATGAAAAAACGATGACCGCGGTCCTTTTGTTATTTTCATGAAAAAACGATGACCGCGGACCTGTCGAAAATATCTTGAAAAAACGATGACCGCGTCCCTGTCTGAAAATATCATGAAAAAACGATGACCGCGGACCTGTCTGAAAATATCATGAAAAAACGATGACCGCGGACCTGTCGAAAATATCATGAAAAAGTGTCTGAGATTTTCATAAAAAAACGATGACCGCGGACCTGTCGAAAATATCTTGAAAAAACGATGACCGCGGTCCTTTTGTTATTTTCATGAAAAAACGATGACCGCGGACCTGTCGAAAATATCTTGAAAAAACGATGACCGCGGACCTTTTGTTATTTTCATGAAAAAAACGATGACCGCGGACCTGTCGAAAATATCATGAAAAAAGTGTCTGAGATTTTCATAAAAAAACGATGACCGCGGACCTGTGGAACATTTTCATAAAAAAACGATGACCGCGGACCTGTGGAACATTTTCATAAAAAAACGATGACCGCGGATCTGTTCAAAATTTTCATAAAAAAACGATGACCGCGGACCTGTTGAAAATTTTCATATAAAAAAACGATGACCGCGGACCTGTTGAAAATGTTCATGAAAACACGATGACCGCGGACCTGTGGAACATTTTCATAAAAAAACGATGACCGCGGACCTGTCGAAAATATCATGAAAAAAGTGTCTGAGATTTTCATAAAAAAATGATGACCGCGGACCTGTCGAAAATATCTTGAAAAAACGATGACCGCGGTCCTTTTGTTATTTTCATGAAAAAACGATGACCGCGGACCTGTCGAAAATATCTTGAAAAAACGATGACCGCGGACCTTTTGTTATTTTCATGAAAAAAACGATGACCGCGGACCTGTCGAAAATATCATGAAAAAAGTGTCTGAGATTTTCATAAAAAAACGATGACCGCGGACCTGTGGAACATTTTCATAAAAAAACGATGACCGCGGACCTGTGGAACATTTTCATAAAAAAACGATGACCGCGGACCTGTTCAAAATTTTCATAAAAAAACGATGACCGCGGACCTGTTGAAAATTTTCATATAAAAAAACGATGACCGCGGACCTGTTGAAAATGTTCATGAAAACACGATGACCGCGGACCTGTGGAACATTTTCATAAAAAACGATGACCGCGGACCTGTCGAAAATATCATGAAAAAAGTGTCTGAGATTTTCATAAAAAAACGATGACCGCGGACCTGTAGAAAATATCTTGAAAAAACGATGACCGCGGTCCTTTTGTTATTTTCATGAAAAAACGATGACCGCGGACCTGTCGAAAATATCATGAAAAAAGTGGCTGAAAATATCATGAAAAAACGATGACCGCGGACCTGTCGAAAATATCATGAAAAAAAGATGACCGCGGACCTGTCGAAAATATCATTAAAAAAGTGGCTGAAAATATCATGAAAAAAAGATGACCGCGAACCTGTCGAAAATATCATGAAAAAACGATGACCGCGGACCTGTCGAAAATATCATGAAAAAACGATGACCGCGGACCTGTCGAAAATTTTCATGAAAAAACGATGACCGCGGACCTGGAATAAATATCATGAAAAAACGATGACCGCGGACCTGTCGAAAATATCATGAAAAAACGATGACCGCAGACCTGTCGAAAATTTTCATGAAAAAACGATGACCGCGGACCTGGAATAAATATCATGAAAAAACGATGACTGCGGACCTGTCGAAAATATCATGAAAAAACGATGACCGCGGACCTGTCGAAAATTTTCATGAAAAAACGATGACCGCGGAACTGTCGAAAATATCATGAAAAAACGATGACCGCGGTCCTTTTGTTATTTTCATGAAAAAACGATGACCGCGGACCTGTTGCTATTTTCATGAAAAAACGTTGACCGCTGACCTGTTGAAAATGTTCATGAAAACACGATGACCGCGGACCTGTTCAACATTTTCATAAAAAAACGATGACCGCGGACCTGTTCAAAATTTTCATAAAAAAACGATGACCGCGGACCTGTTGAATTTTCATATAAAAAAACGATGACCGCGGACCTGTTGAAAATTTTCATATAAAAAAACGATGACCGCGGACCTGTTGAAAATTTTCATATAGAAAAACGATGACCGCGGACCTGTTGAAATTGTTCATGAAAACACGATGACCGCGGACCTGTGGAACATTTTCATAAAAAAACGATGACCGCGGACCTGTTCAAAATTTTCATAAAAAAACGATGACCGCGGACCTGTTGAATTTTCATATAAAAAAACGATGACCGCGGACCTGTTGAAAATTTTCATATAAAAAAACGATGACCGCGGACCTGTTGAAAATTTTCATATAGAAAAACGATGACCGCGGACCTGTTGAAAATGTTCATGAAAACACGATGACCGCGGACCTGTGGAACATTTTCATAAAAAAACGATGACCGCGGACCTGTTGAAAATATCATGAAAAAAGTGTCTGAGATTTTCATAAAAAAACGATGACCGCGGACCTCTCGAAAATATCATGAAAAAAGTGTCTGAGATTTTCATAAAAAAAACGATGACCGCGGACCTGTCGAAAATATCTTGAAAAAAGTGTCTGAGATTTTCATAAAAAAACGATGACCGCGGACCTGTCGAAGATATCTTGAAAAAAGTGTCTGAGATTTTCATAAAAAAACGATGACCGCGGACCTGTCGAAAATATCTTGAAAAAACGATGACCGCGGTCCTTTTGTTATTTTCATGAAAAAACGATGACCGCGGACCTGTCGAAAATATCTTGAAAAAAGTGTCTGAGATTTTCATAAAAAAACGATGACTGCGGACCTCTCGAAAATATCATGAAAAAAGTGTCTGAGATTTTCATAAAAAAACGATGACCGCGGACCTGTCGAAAATATCTTGAAAAAACGATGACCGCGGTCCTTTTGTTATTTTCATGAAAAAACGATGACCGCGGACCTGTCGAAAATATCTTGAAAAAACGATGACCGCGGACCTTTTGTTATTTTCATGAAAAAAACGATGACCGCGGACCTGTCGAAAATATCTTGAAAAAACGATGACCGCGGACCTTTTGTTATTTTCATGAAAAAAACGATGACCGCGGACCTGTCGAAAATATCATGAAAAAAGTGTCTGAAATTTTTATGAAAAAACGTTGACCGCGGACCTGTCGAAAATTTCTTGAAAAAAATATCTGAAATTTTCATGAAAAAACGATGACTGCGGACCTGTTGTTATTTTCATGAAAAAAACGATGACCGCGGACCTGTCGAAAATATCATGAAAAAAGTGTCTGAAATTTTTATGAAAAAACGTTGACCGCGGACCTGTCGAAAATTTCTTGAAAAAAATATCTGAAATTTTCATGAAAAAACGGTGACTGCGGACCTGTTGTTATTTTCATGAAAAAACGATGACCGCGGACCTGTCGAAAATATCATGAAAAAAGTGTCTGAAATTTTTATGAAAAAACGTTGACCGCGGACCTGTCGAAAATTTAATGAAAAAAATATCTGAAATTTTCATGAAAAAACGATGACCTCGGACCTTTTGTTATTTTCATGAAAAAAAGATGACCGCGGAGCTGTGGAAAATATAAAAAAACGATGACCGCGGACCTGGAGAAACTATCTTGAAAAAACGATGACCGCGGACCTTTTGTTATTTTCATGAAAAAACGATGACCTCGGACCTTTTGTTATTTTCATGAAAAAAAGATGACCGCGGAACTGTGGAAAATATCATAAAAAAACGTTGACCGCGGAACTGTGGAAAATATCATAAAAAAACGTTGACCGCGGACCTGTCAAAAATATCATGAAAAAAGTGTCTGAAATTTTTATGAAAAAACGTTGACCGCGGACCTGTCGAAAATTTCATGAAAAAAATGTCTGAGATTTTCATGAAAAAACGATGACTGCGGACCTGTTGTTATTTTCATGAAAAAACTTTGACCGCTGACCTGTCGAAAATATCATGGAAAAAATGTCTGAAATTTTCATGACAAAACGATGACCGCGGACCTGTTGCTATTTTCATGAAAACTGTGACCGCTGACCTGTCGAAAATATCATGGAAAAAATGTCTGAAATTTTCATGAAAAAACGATGACCGCGGACCTGTTGCTATTTTCATGAAAAAACGTTGACCGCTGACCTGTCGAAAATATCATGGAAAAAATGTCTGAAATTTTCATGAAAAAACGATGACTGCGGACCTGTTGTTATTTTCATGAAAAAACGTTGACCGCGGACCTGTCGAAAATATCATAAAAAAACAATGACCGCGGACCTGTTGTTATTTTCATGAAAAAACGTTGACCGCGGACCTGTAGAAAATATCATGAAAAAAATATCTGAAATTTTCATGAAAAAACGATGACTGCGGAACTGTTGTTATTTTCATGAAAAAACGTTGACCGCGGACCTGTCGAAAATATCATGAAAAAAGTGTCTGAAATTTTTATGAAAAAACGATGACTGCGGACCTGTTGAAAATGTTCATGAAAACACGATGACCGCGGACCTGTGGAACATTTTCATAAAAAAACGATGACCGCGGACCTGTTCAAAATTTTCATAAAAAAACGATGACCGCGGACCTGTTGAAACTTTTCATATAAAAAAATGATGACCGCGGACCTGTTGAAAATGTTCATGAAAACACGATGACCGCGGACCTGTGGAACATTTTCATAAAAAAACGATGACCGGGGACCTGTCGAAAATATCATGAAAAAACGATGTCCGCGGACCTGTCGAAAATATCATGAAAAAAGTGTCGGAGATTTTTATGAAAAAACGATGACCGCGGACCTGTCGAAAATATCATGAAAAAAGTGTCGGAGATTTTCATGAAAAAACGTTGACCGCGGACCTGTCGAAAATTTCATGAAAAAAATGTCTGAAATTTTCATGAAAAAACGATGACCAAGGACCTGTCGAAAATATCATGAAAAAAGTGTCTGAGATTTTCATGAAAAAACGATGACCGAGGACCTGTCGAAAATATCATGAAAAAACGATGTCCGCGGACCTGTCGAAAATATCATGAAAAAAGTGTCTGAGATTTTTATGAAAAAACGATGACCGCGGACCTGTCGAAAATTTCATGAAAAAAGTGTCTGAGATTTTTATGAAAAAACGATGACCGCGGACCTGTCGAAAATATCATGAAAAAAGTGTCGGAGATTTTCATGAAAAAACGATGACCGCGGACCTGTCGAAAATATCATGAAAAAACGATGACCGCGGACCTGTCGAAAATTTCATGAAAAAAGTGTCTGAGATTTTTATGAAAAAACGATGACCGCGGACCTGTCGAAAATATCATGAAAAAAGTGTCTGAGATTTTTATGAAAAAACGATGACCGCGGACCTGTCGAAAATATCATGAAAAAAGTGTCGGAGATTTTCATGAAAAAACGATGACCGCGGACCTGTCGAAAATATCATGAAAAAACGATGACCGCGGACCTGTCGAAAATATCATGAAAAAACGATGACTGCGGACCTGTCGAAAATTTCATGAAAAAAGTGTCGGAGATTTTCATGAAAAAACGATGACCGCGGACCTGTCGAAAATATCATGAAAAAACGATGACTGCGGACCTGTCGAAAATATCATGAAAAAAATGTCTGAAATTTTTATGAAAAAACGATGACCACGGACCTGTCGAAAATATCATGAAAAAAGTGTCTGAGATTTTCATAAAAAAACAGAATAACTGCGGACCTGTCGAAAATATCATGAAAAAACGATGTCCGCGGACCTGTCGAAAATATCGTTAAAAAAGTGTCTGAGATTTTTATGAAAAAACGATGACTGCGGACCTGTAGAAAATATCATGAAAAAAATATCTGAAATTTTCATGAAAAAACGATGACTGCGGACCTGTTGTTATTTTCATGAAAAAACGTTGACCGCGGACCTGTAGAAAATATCATGAAAAAAATATCTGAAATTTTCATGAAAAAACGATGACTGCGGACCTGTTGTTATTTTCATGAAAAAACGTTGACCGCGGACCTGTCGAAAATATCATGAAAAAAGTGTCTGAGATTTTCATGAAAAAACGATGACCGCGGACCTGTCGAAAATATCATGAAAAAACGATGACCGCGGACCTGTCGAAAATATCATGAAAAAAATGTCTGAAATTTTCATGAAAAAACGATGACAGCGGACCTGTCGAAAATATCATGAAAAAACGATGACCGTGGACCTGTCGAAAATATCATGAAAAAAGTGTCTGAGATTTTCATGAAAAAACGATGACCGCGGACCTGTCGAAAATATCATGAAAAAACGATGACTGCGGACCTGTTGTTATTTTCATGAAAAAACGATGACTGCGGACCTGTTGTTATTTTCATGAAAAAACGATGACCGCGGACCTGTCGAAAATATCATGAAAAAAGTGTCTGAGATTTTCATGAAAAAACGATGACCGCGGACCTGTCGAAAATATCATGAAAAAAATGTCTGAAATTTTCATGAAAAAACGATGACCGCGGACCTGTCGAAAATATCATGAAAAAAATGTCTGAAATTTTCATGAAAAAACGATGACCGCGGACCTGTCGAAAATATCATGAAAAAACGATGACCGCGGACCTGTCGAAAATTTCATGAAAAAAATGTCTGAAATTTTCATGAAAAAACGATGACTGCGGACCTGTTGTTATTTTCATGAAAAAACGTTGACCGCGGACCTCTCGAAAATATCATGAAAAAAGTGTCTGAAATTTTCATGAAAAAACGATGACTGCGGACCTGTTGTTATTTTCATGAATAAACGATGACCGCGGACCTGTAGAAAATATCATGAAAAAAGTGTCTGAGATATTCATAAAAAAACGATGACCGCGGACCTGTTGTTATTTTCATGAAAAAACGTTGACCGCGGACCTGTCGTTATTTTCATGAAAAAACGATGACCGCGGACCTGTTGTTATTTTCATGAAAAAACGATGACTGCGGACCTGTTGTTATTTTCATGAAAAAACGTTGACCGCGGACCTGTTGTTATTTTCATGAAAAAACGATGACTGTGGACCTGTTGTTATTTTCATGAAAAAACGATGACTGCGGACCTGTTGTTATTTTCATGAAAAAACGATGACCGCGGACCTGTTGTTATTTTCATGAAAAAACGATGACCGCGGACCTGTCGAAAATATCTTGAAAAAACGATGACCGCGGACCTTTTGTTATTTTCCTGAAAAAACGATGACCGCGGACCTGTCGAAAATATCATGAAAAAAATGTCTGAAATTTTCCTGAAAAAACGATGACCGTGGACCTGTCGAAAATATAATGAAAAAAGTGGCTGAAATTTTCATGAAAAAACGATGAACGCGGACCTGGAGAAAATATCTTGAAAAAACGATAACCGCGGTCCTTTTGTTATTTTCATGAAAAAACGATGACCGCGGACCTGTCGAAAATATCATGAAAAAAAGATGAACGCGGACCTGTCGAAAATATCATGAAAAAAGTGGCTGAAAATATCATGAAAAAACGATGACCGCGGACCTGTCGAAAATATCATGAAAAAAAGATGACCGCGGACCTGTCGAAAATATCATGAAAAAAGTGGCTGAAAATATCATGAAAAAAAGATGACCGCGAACCTGTCGAAAATATCATGAAAAAAGTGTCTGAAATTTTCATGAAAAAAGGATGACCGCGGACTTATCAAAAATATCATGAAAAAACGATGACCGCGGACCTGTCGAAAATATCATGAAAAAAGTGTCTGAAATTTTTATGAAAAAACGTTGACCGCGGACCTGTCGAAAATTTAATGAAAAAAATATCTGAAATTTTCATGAAAAAACGATGACCTCGGACCTTTTGTTATTTTCATGAAAAAAAGATGACCGCGGAACTGTGGAAAATATAAAAAAACGATGACCGCGGACCTGGAGAAACTATCTTGAAAAAACGATGACCGCGGACCTTTTGTTATTTTCATGAAAAAACGATGACCTCGGACCTTTTGTTATTTTCATGAAAAAAAGATGACCGCGGAACTGTGGAAAATATCATAAAAAAACGTTGACCGCGGAACTGTGGAAAATATCATAAAAAAACGTTGACCGCGGACCTGTCAAAAATATCATGAAAAAAGTGTCTGAAATTTTTATGAAAAAACGATGACCGCGGACCTGTCGAAAATATCATGAAAAAAGTGTCTGAAATTTTTATGAAAAAACGTTGACCGCGGACCTGTCGAAAATTTCATGAAAAAAATGTCTGAGATTTTCATGAAAAAACGATGACTGCGGACCTGTTGTTATTTTCATGAAAAAACTTTGACCGCTGACCTGTCGAAAATATCATGGAAAAAATGTCTGAAATTTTCATGACAAAACGATGACCGCGGACCTGTTGCTATTTTCATGAAAACTGTGACCGCTGACCTGTCGAAAATATCATGGAAAAAATGTCTGAAATTTTCATGAAAAAACGATGACCGCGGACCTGTTGCTATTTTCATGAAAAAACGTTGACCGCTGACCTGTCGAAAATATCATGAAAAAAGTGTCTGAGATTTTCATAAAAAAACGATGACCGCGGACCTTTTGTTATTTTCATGAAAAAAACGATGACCGCCGAACTGTCTGAAAATATCATGAAAAAACGATGACCGCGGACCTGTCGAAAATATCATGAAAAAAGTGTCTGAGATTTTCATAAAAAAACGATGACCGCGGACCTGTGGAACATTTTCATAAAAAAACGATGACCGCGGACCTGTTGAAAATTTTCATAAAAAAACGATGACCGCGGACCTGTTGAAAATTTTCATATAAAAAAACGATGACCGCGGACCTGTTGAAAATGTTCATGAAAACACGATGACCGCGGACCTGTGGAACATTTTCATAAAAAAACGATGACCGCGGACCTGTCGAAAATATCATGAAAAAAGTGTCTGAGATTTTCATAAAAAAACGATGACCGCGGACCTGTCGAAAATATCTTGAAAAAACGATGACCGCGGTCCTGTCGAAAATATCTTGAAAAAACGATGACCGCGGACCTTTTGTTATTTTCATGAAAAAAACGATGACCGCGGACCTGTCGAAAATATCATGAAAAAAGTGTCTGAAATTTTTATGAAAAAACGTTGACCGCGGACCTGTCGAAAATTTCTTGAAAAAAATATCTGAAATTTTCATGAAAAAACGATGACTGCGGACCTGTTGTTATTTTCATGAAAAAACGATGACCGCGGACCTGTCGAAAATATCATGAAAAAAGTGTCTGAAATTTTTATGAAAAAACGTTGACCGCGGACCTGTCGAAAATATCTTGAAAAAACGATGACCGCGGACCTGTCGAAAATATCTTGAAAAAACGATGACCGCGGACCTTTTGTTATTTTCATGAAAAAACGATGACCGCGGACCTGTCGAAAATATCTTGAAAAAACGATGACCGCGGTCCTTTTGTTATTTTCATGAAAAAACGATGACCGCGGACCTGTCGAAAATATCTTGAAAAAACGATGACCGCGGACCTTTTGTTATTTTCATGAAAAAAACGATGACCGCGGACCTGTCGAAAATATCATGAAAAAAGTGTCTGAAATTTTTATGAAAAAACGTTGACCGCGGACCTGTCGAAAATTTCTTGAAAAAAATATCTGAAATTTTCATGAAAAAACGATGACTGCGGACCTGTTGTTATTTTCATGAAAAAACGATGACCGCGGACCTGTCGAAAATATCATGAAAAAAGTGTCTGAAATTTTTATGAAAAAACGTTGACCGCGGACCTGTCGAAAATTTAATGAAAAAAATATCTGAAATTTTCATGAAAAAACGATGACCTCGGACCTTTTGTTATTTTCATGAAAAAAAGATGACCGCGGAACTGTGGAAAATATCATAAAAAAACGTTGACCGCGGACCTGTCAAAAATATCATGAAAAAAGTGTCTGAAATTTTTATGAAAAAACGATGACCGCGGACCTGTCGAAAATATCATGAAAAAAGTGTCTGAAATTTTTATGAAAAAACGTTGACCGCGGACCTGTCGAAAATTTCATGAAAAAAATGTCTGAGATTTTCATGAAAAAACGATGACTGCGGACCTGTTGTTATTTTCATGAAAAAACGTTGACCGCTGACCTGTCGAAAATATCATGGAAAAAATGTCTGAAATTTTCATGACAAAACGATGACCGCGGACCTGTTGCTATTTTCATGAAAACTGTGACCGCTGACCTGTCGAAAATATCATGGAAAAAATGTCTGAAATTTTCATGAAAAAACGATGACCGCGGACCTGTTGCTATTTTCATGAAAAAACATTGACCGCTGACCTGTCGAAAATATCATGGAAAAAATGTCTGAAATTTTCATGAAAAAACGATGACTGCGGAACTGTTGTTATTTTCATGAAAAAACGTTGACCGCGGACCTGTCGAAAATATCATAAAAAAACGATGACCGCGGACCTGTTGTTATTTTCATGAAAAAACGTTGACCGCGGACCTGTAGAAAATATCATGAAAAAAATATCTGAAATTTTCATGAAAAAACGATGACTGCGGACCTGTTGTTATTTTCATGAAAAAACGTTGACCGCGGACCTGTCGAAAATATCATGAAAAAAGTGTCTGAAATTTTTATGAAAAAACGATGACTGCGGACCTGTTGAAAATGTTCATGAAAACACGATGACCGCGGACCTGTGGAACATTTTCATAAAAAAACGATGACCGCGGACCTGTGGAACATTTTCATAAAAAAACGATGACCGCGGACCTGTTCAAAATTTTCATAAAAAAACGATGACCGCGGACCTGTTGAAAATTTTCATATAAAAAAACGATGACCGCGGACCTGTTGAAAATGTTCATGAAAACACGATGACCGCGGACCTGTGGAACATTTTCATAAAAAAACGATGACCGCGGACCTGTGGAACATTTTCATAAAAAAACGATGACCGCGGACCTGTTGAAAATATCATGAAAAAAGTGTCTGAGATTTTCATAAAAAAACGATGACCGGGGACCTGTCGAAAATATCATGAAAAAACGATGTCCGCGGACCTGTCGAAAATATCATGAAAAAAGTGTCGGAGATTTTTATGAAAAAACGATGACCGCGGACCTGTCGAAAATATCATGAAAAAAGTGTCGGAGATTTTCATGAAAAAACGTTGACCGCGGACCTGTCGAAAATTTCATGAAAAAAGTGTCGGAGATTTTCATGAAAAAACGTTGACCAAGGACCTGTCGAAAATATCATGAAAAAAGTGTCTGAGATTTTCATGAAAAAACGATGACCGCGGACCTGTCGAAAATATCATGAAAAAACGATGTCCGCGGACCTGTCGAAAATATCATGAAAAAAGTGTCTGAGATTTTTATGAAAAAACGATGACCGCGGACCTGTCGAAAATATCATGAAAAAAGTGTCGGAGATTTTCATGAAAAAACGATGACCGCGGACCTGTCGAAAATATCATGAAAAAACGATGACTGCGGACCTGTCGAAAATTTCATGAAAAAAATGTCTGAGATTTTTATGAAAAAACGATGACCGCGGACCTGTCGAAAATATCATGAAAAAACGATGACCGCGGACCTGTCGAAAATATCATGAAAAAAGTGTCGGAGATATTCATGAAAAAACGATGACCGCGGACCTGTCGAAAATATCATGAAAAAACGATGACCGCGGACCTGTCGAAAATATCATGAAAAAACGATGACCGCGGACCTGTCGAAAATTTCATGAAAAAAGTGTCTGAGATTTTTATGAAAAAACGATGACCGCGGACCTGTCGAAAATATCATGAAAAAAGTGTCGGAGATTTTTATGAAAAAACGATGACCGCGGACCTGTCGAAAATATCATGAAAAAAGTGTCTGAGATATTCATGAAAAAACGATGACCGCGGACCTGTCGAAAATATCATGAAAAAACGATGACCGCGGACCTGTCGAAAATATCATGAAAAAACGATGACTGCGGACCTGTCGAAAATTTCATGAAAAAAGTGTCGGAGATTTTCATGAAAAAACGATGACCGCGGACCTGTCGAAAATATCATGAAAAAACGATGACTGCGGACCTGTCGAAAATTTCATGAAAAAAATGTCTGAGATTTTTATGAAAAAACGATGACCACGGACCTGTCGAAAATATCATGAAAAAAGTGTCTGAGATTTTCATAAAAAAACAGAATAACTGCGGACCTGTCGAAAATATCATGAAAAAACGATGTCCGCGGACCTGTCGAAAATATCGTTAAAAAAGTGTCTGAGATTTTTATGAAAAAACGATGACTGCGGACCTGTAGAAAATATCATGAAAAAAATATCTGAAATTTTCATGAAAAAACGATGACTGCGGACCTGTTGTTATTTTCATGAAAAAACGTTAACCGCGGACCTGTAGAAAATATCATGAAAAAAATATCTGAAATTTTCATGAAAAAACGATGACTGCGGACCTGTTGTTATTTTCATGAAAAAACGTTAACCGCGGACCTGTGGAAAATATCATGAAAAAAGTGTCGGAGATTTTCATGAAAAAACGATGACCGCGGACCTGTCGAAAATATCATGAAAAAACGATGACCGCGGACCTGTCGAAAATATCATGAAAAAAGTGTCCGAGATTTTCATGAAAAAACGATGACAGCGGACCTGTCGAAAATATCATGAAAAAAGTGTCTGAGATTTTCATGAAAAAACGATGACCGCGGACCTGTCGAAAATATCATGAAAAAACGATGACCGCGGACCTGTCGAAAATATCATGAAAAAAATGTCTGAAATTTTCATGAAAAAACGATGACCGCGGACCTGTCGAAAATATCATGAAAAAAATGTCTGAAATTTTCATGAAAAAACGATGACAGCGGACCTGTCGAAAATATCATGAAAAAACGATGACTGCGGACCTGTTGTTATTTTCATGAAAAAACGATGACTGCGGACCTGTTGTTATTTTCATGAAAAAACGATGACCGCGGACCTGTCGAAAATATCATGAAAAAAGTGTCTGAGATTTTCATGAAAAAACGATGACCGCGGACCTGTCGAAAATATCATGAAAAAAGTGTCTGAGATTTTCATGAAAAAACGATGACCGCGGACCTGTCGAAAATATCATGAAAAAAATGTCTGAAATTTTCATGAAAAAACGATGACCGCGGACCTGTCGAAAATATCATGAAAAAACGATGACCGCGGACCTGTCGAAAATATCATGAAAAAAGTGTCTGAAATTTTCATGAATAAACGATGACAGCGGACCTGTCGATAATATCATAAAAAAACGATGACTGCGGACCTGTTGTTATTTTCATGAAAAAACGATGACCGCGGACCTCTCGAAAATATCATGAAAAAAGTGTCTGAAATTTTCATGAAAAAACGATGACCGCGGACCTGTCGAAAATATCATGAAAAAAATGTCTGAAATTTTCATGAAAAAACGATGACCGCGGACCTGTCGAAAATATCATGAAAAAAATGTCTGAAATTTTCATGAAAAAACGATGACCGCGGACCTGTCGAAAATATCATGAAAAAAACGATGACCGCGGACCTGTCGAAAATATCATGAAAAAACGATGACCGCGGACCTGTCGAAAATATCATGAAAAAAATGTCTGAAATTTTCATGAAAAAACGATGACTGCGGACCTGTTGTTATTTTCATGAAAAAACGTTGACCGCGGACCTCTCGAAAATATCATGAAAAAAGTGTCTGAAATTTTCATGAAAAAACGATGACTGCGGACCTGTTGTTATTTTCATGAATAAACGATGACCGCGGACCTGTAGAAAATATCATGAAAAAAGTGTCTGAGATATTCATAAAAAAACGATGACCGCGGACCTGTTGTTATTTTCATGAAAAAACGATGACCGCGGACCTGTTGTTATTTTCATGAAAAAACGATGACTGCGGACCTGTCGTTATTTTCATGAAAAAACGATGACCGCGGACCTGTTGTTATTTTCATGAAAAAACGTTGACCGCGGACCTGTTGTTATTTTCATGAAAAAACGTTGACCGCGGACCTGTTGTTATTTTCATGAAAAAACGATGACCGCGGACCTGTTGTTATTTTCATGAAAAAACGATGACCGTGGACCTGTTGTTATTTTCATGAAAAAACGATGACTGCGGACCTGTTGTTATTTTCATGAAAAAACGATGACCGCGGACCTGTTGTTATTTTCATGAAAAAACGACGACCGCGGACCTGTCGAAAATATCTTGAAAAAACGATGACCGCGGACCTTTTGTTATTTTCCTGAAAAAACGATGACAGCGGACCTGTCGAAAATATCATGAAAAAAGTGGCTGAAATTTTCATGAAAAAACGATGAACGCGGACCTGGAGAAAATATCTTGAAAAAACGATAACCGCGGTCCTTTTGTTATTTTCATGAAAAAACGATGACCGCGGACCTGTCGAAAATATCATGAAAAAAAGATGAACGCGGACCTGTCGAAAATATCATGAAAAAAGTGGCTGAAAATATCATGAAAAAACGATGACCGCGGACCTGTCGAAAATATCATGAAAAAAAGATGACCGCGGACCTGTCGAAAATATCATGAAAAAAGTGGCTGAAAATATCATGAAAAAAAGATGACCGCGAACCTGTCGAAAATATCATGAAAAAAGTGTCTGAAATTTTCATGAAAAAAGGATGACCGCGGACTTATCAAAAATATCATGAAAAAACGATGACCGCGGACCTGTCGAAAATATCATGAAAAAACGATGACCGCGGACCTGTCGAAAATTTTCATGAAAAAACGATGACCGCGGACCTGGAATAAATATCATGAAAAAACGATGACTGCGGACCTGTTGTTATTTTCATGAATAAACGATGACCGCGGACCTGTAGAAAATATCATGAAAAAAGTGTCTGAGATATTCATAAAAAAACGATGACCGCGGACCTGTTGTTATTTTCATGAAAAAACGATGACCGCGGACCTGTTGTTATTTTCATGAAAAAACGATGACCGCGGACCTGTTGTTATTTTCATGAAAAAACGATGACTGCGGACCTGTTGTTATTTTCATGAAAAAACGATGACTGCGGACCTGTTGTTATTTTCATGAAAAAACGTTGACTGCGGACCTGTCGTTATTTTCATGAAAAAACGATGACTGCGGACCTGTTGTTATTTTCATGAAAAAACGATGACCGCGGACCTGTTGTTATTTTCATGAAAAAACGATGACTGCGGACCTGTTGTTATTTTCATGAAAAAACGATGACCGCGGACCTGTTGTTATTTTCATGAAAAAACGATGACCGCGGACCTGTCGAAAATATCTTGAAAAAACGATGACCGCGGACCTTTTGTTATTTTCCTGAAAAAACGATGACCGCGGACCTGTCGAAAATATCATGAAAAAAATGTCTGAAATTTTCCTGAAAAAACGATGACCGCGGACCTGTCGAAAATATAATGAAAAAAGTGGCTGAAATTTTCATGAAAAAACGATGAACGCGGACCTGGAGAAAATATCTTGAAAAAACGATAACCGCGGTCCTTTTGTTATTTTCATGAAAAAACGATGACCGCGGACCTGTCGAAAATATCATGAAAAAAAGATGAACGCGGACCTGTCGAAAATATCATGAAAAAAGTGGCTGAAAATATCATGAAAAAACGATGACCGCGGACCTGTCGAAAATATCATGAAAAAAGTGGCTGAAAATATCATGAAAAAAAGATGACCGCGAACCTGTCGAAAATATCATGAAAAAAGTGTCTGAAATTTTCATGAAAAAAGGATGACCGCGGACTTATCAAAAATATCATGAAAAAACGATGACCGCGGACCTGTCGAAAATTTTCATGAAAAAACGATGACCGCGGACCTGGAATAAATATCATGAAAAAACGATGACCGCGGACCTGTCGAAAATATCATGAAAAAAACGATGACCGCGGACCTGTCGAAAATATCATGAAAAAACGATGACCGCGGACCTGTCGAAAATTTCATGAAAAAAATGTCTGAGATTTTCATGAAAAAACGATGACTGCGGACCTGTTGTTATTTTCATGAAAAAACGTTGACCGCTGACCTGTCGAAAATATCATTGAAAAAATGTCTGAAATTTTCATGAAAAAACGATGACCGCGGACCTTTTGCTATTTTCATGAAAAAACGTTGACCGCTGACCTGTCGAAAATATCATGGAAAAAATGTCTGAAATTTTCATGAAAAAACGATGACCGCGGACCTGTTGCTATTTTCATGAAAAAACGTTGACCGCTGACCTGTCGAAAATATCATGGAAAAAATGTCTGAAATTTTCATGAAAAAACGATGACTGCGGACCTGTTGTTATTTTCATGAAAAAACGTTGACCGCGGACCTGTCGAAAATATCATAAAAAAACGATGACCGCGGACCTGTTGTTATTTTCATGAAAAAACGTTGACCGCGGACCTGTAGAAAATATCATGAAAAAAATATCTGAAATTTTCATGAAAAAACGATGACCGCGGACCTGTTGTTATTTTCATGAAAAAACGTTGACCGCGGACCTGTAGAAAATATCATGAAAAAAATATCTGAAATTTTCATGAAAAAACGATGACTGCGGACCTGTCGAAAATTTTCATGAAAAAACGATGACCGCGGACCTGGAATAAATATCATGAAAAAACGATGACCGCGGACCTGTCGAAAATATCATGAAAAAACGATGACCGCGGACCTGTCGAAAATATCATGAAAAAACGATGACCGCGGACCTGTCGAAAATTTCATGAAAAAAATGTCTGAGATTTTCATGAAAAAACGATGACTGCGGACCTGTTGTTATTTTCATGAAAAAACGTTGACCGCTGACCTGTCGAAAATATCATGGAAAAAATGTCTGAAATTTTCATGAAAAAACGATGACCGCGGACCTGTTGCTATTTTCATGAAAAAACGTTGACCGCTGACCTGTCGAAAATATCATGGAAAAAATGTCTGAAATTTTCATGAAAAAACGATGACTGCGGACCTGTTGTTATTTTCATGAAAAAACGTTGACCGCGGACCTGTCGAAAATATCATAAAAAAACGATGACCGCGGACCTGTTGTTATTTTCATGAAAAAACGTTGACCGCGGACCTGTAGAAAATATCATGAAAAAAATATCTGAAATTTTCATGAAAAAACGATGACTGCGGACCTGTTGTTATTTTCATGAAAAAACGTTGACCGCGGACCTGTCGAAAATATCATGAAAAAAGTGTCTGAAATTTTTATGAAAAAACGATGACTGCGGACCTGTTGAAAATGTTCATGAAAACACGATGACCGCGGACCTGTGGAACATTTTCATAAAAAAACGATGACCGCGGACCTGTGGAACATTTTCATAAAAAAACGATGACCGCGGACCTGTGGAACATTTTCATAAAAAAACGATGACCGCGGACCTGTTCAAAATTTTCATAAAAAAACGATGACCGCGGACCTGTTGAAAATTTTCATATAAAAAAACGATGACCGCGGACCTGTTGAAAATGTTCATGAAAACACGATGACCGCGGACCTGTGGAACATTTTCATAAAAAAACGATGACCGCGGACCTGTTGAAAATATCATGAAAAAAGTGTCTGAGATTTTCATAAAAAAACGATGACCGCGGACCTGTCGAAAATTTCATGAAAAAAATGTCTGAAATTTTCATGAAAAAACGATGACCGCGGACCTGTCGAAAATATCATGAAAAAACGATGTCCGCGGACCTGTCGAAAATATCATGAAAAAAGTGTCTGAGATTTTTATGAAAAAACGATGACCGCGGACCTGTCGAAAATATCATGAAAAAAGTGTCTGAGATTTTCATGAAAAAACGTTGACCGCGGACCTGTCGAAAATTTCATGAAAAAAGTGTCTGAGATTTTCATGGAAAAACGATGACCGCGGACCTGTCGAAAATATCATGAAAAAACGATGTCCGCGGACCTGTCGAAAATATCATGAAAAAAGTGTCTGAGATTTTTATGAAAAAACGATGACCGCGGACCTGTCGAAAATTTCATGAAAAAAGTGTCTGAGATTTTTATGAAAAAACGATGACCGCGGACCCTGTCGAAA
>CM036534.1:4338238-4555911 GCA_020745685.1 Tautogolabrus adspersus | reverse complement strand
TGACCGCGGACCTGTGGAACATTTCATGAAAAAAACGATGACCGCGGACCTGTGGAACATTTTCATGAAAAAAACGATGACCGCGGACCTGTTGAAAATGTTCATGAAAACACGATGACCGCGGACCTGTTGAAAATGTTCATAAAAAAACGATGACCGCGGACCTGTTGAAAATGTTCATAAAAAACGATGACCGCGGACCTGTTGAAAATGTTCATAAAAAAACGATGACCGCGGACCTGTTGAAAATGTTCATGAAAACACGATGACCGCGGACCTGTTGAAAATGTTCATAAAAAAACGATGACCGCGGACCTGTGGAACATTTTCATAAAAAAACGATGACCGCGGACCTGTTGAAAATTTTCATGAAAAAAACGATGACCGCGGACCTGTGGAACATTTTCATAAAAAAACGATGACCGCGGACCTGTTGAAAATGTTCATAAAAAAAACGATGACCGCGGACCTGTTGAAAATGTTCATAAAAAAACGATGACCGCGGACCTGTTGAAAATGTTCATAAAAAAACGATGACCGCGGACCTGTTGAAAATTTTCATGAAAACACGATGGCGCGTACCTTTCGAAAATTTTCATCAAAAAAATGTGTAGCAAACTTTAATGAAAACATGATGACCGCGGACCTGTTGAAAATGTTCATAAAAAAACAATGACCGCGGACCTTTGGAACATTTTATAAAAAACGATGACCGCGGACCTGTTGAAAATGTTCATAAAAAAACGATGACCGCGGACCTGTTGAAAATGTTCATGAAAACACGATGACCGCATACCTGTGGAACATTTCATGAAAAAACGATGACCGCGGACCTGTTGAAAATGTTCATAAAAAACGATGACCGCGGACCTGTGAAAATTTTCATGAAAAAACGATGACCGCAGACCTGTTGAAAATGTTCATGAAAACACGATGACCGCAGACCTGTGGAACATTTCATGAAAAAACGATGACCGCGGACCTGTTGAAAATTTTCATAAAAAAACGATGACCGCGTACCTTTGGAAAATTTTCATAAAAAAACGATGATGACCGCGGACCTGTTGAAAATGTTCATGAAAAAAACGATGACCGCGGACCTGTTGAAAATGTTCATGAAAAAAACGATGACCGCAGACCTGTTGAAAATGTTCATAAAAAAACGATGACCGCGGACCTGTTGAAAATGTTCATGAAAAAACGATGACCGCGGACCTGTTGAAAATTTTCATAAAAAAAACGATGACCGCGGACCTGTTGAAAATGTTCATAAAAAAACGATGACCGCGGACCTGTTGAAAATGTTCATGAAAAAAAACGATGACCGCGGACCTGTTGAAAATGTTCATAAAAACACGATGACCGCGGACCTGTTGAAAATTTTCATGAAAACACGATGACCGCGGACCTGTTGAAAATGTTCATGAAAAAAACGATGACCGCGGACCTGTGGAAAATGTTCATAAAAAAACGATGACCGCGGACCTGTTGAAAATGTTCATAAAACACGATGACCGGGGACCTGTTGAAAATGTTCATAAAAAAACGATGACCGCGGACCTGTTGAAAATGTTCATAAAAAAACGATGACCGGGGACCTGTTGAAAATGTTCATAAAAAAACGATGACCGCGGACCTGTTGAAAATGTTCATGAAAACACGATGACCGCGGACCTGTTGAAAATGTTCATAAAAAAACGATGACCGCGGACCTGTTGAAAATGTTCATAAAAAAACGATGACCGCGGACCTGTTGAAAATGTTCATAAAAAAACGATGACCGCGGACCTGTTGAAAATGTTCATGAAAAAACGATGACCGCGGACCTGTTGAAAATGTTCATAAAAAAACGATGACCGCGGACCTGTTGAAAATTTTCATAAAAAAACGATGACCGCGGACCTGTTGAAAATGTTCATAAAAAAACGATGACCGCGGACCTGTTGAAAATGTTCATAAAAAAACGATGACCGCGGACCTGTGGAAAATGTTCATGAAAAAACGATGACCGCGGACCTGTTGAAAATGTTCATGAAAACACGATGACCGCGTACCTGTTGAAAATGTTCATAAAAAAACGATGTCCGCGGACCTGTTGAAAATGTTCATGAAAACACGATGACCGGGGACCTGTTGAAAATTTTCATAAAAAAACGATGACCGCGTACCTGTGGAACATTTTCATAAAAAAAACGATGACCGCGGACCTGTTGAAAATGTTCATAAAAAAACGATGACCGCGGACCTGTGGAACATTTTCATAAAAAAAACGATGACCGCGGACCTGTTGAAAATGTTCATGAAAACACGATGACCGCGGACCTGTGGAACATTTTCATAAAAAAACGATGGCGCGTACCTTTCGAAAATTTCATCAAAAAAATGTGTAGAAAACTTTAATGAAAAAATGATGACCGCGGACCTGTTGAAAATGTTCATAAAAAAACGATGACCGCGGACCTGTGGAACATTTTCATAAAAAAACGATGACCGCGGACCTGTTGAAAATGTTCATAAAAAAACGATGACCGCGGACCTGTTGAAAATTTTCATAAAAAAACGATGACCGCGGACCTGTTGAAAATTTTCATGAAAACACGATGACCGCGTACCTGTGGAACATTTTCATAAAAAAACGATGACCGGGGACCTGTTGAAAATGTTCATAAAAAAACGATGACCGCGGACCTGTTGAAAATGTTCATAAAAAAACGATGACCGCGGACCTGTTGAAAATGTTCATAAAAAAACGATGACCGCGGACCTGTTGAAAATGTTCATGAAAACACGATGACCGCGGACCTGTGGAACATTTTCATAAAAAAACGATGAGCGCGGACCTATTGAAAATGTTCATGAAAACACGATGACCGCGGACCTGTTGAAAATGTTCATAAAAAAACGATGACCGCGGACCTGTTGAAAATGTTCATAAAAAAACGATGACCGCGGACCTGTGGAAAATTTTCATGAAAACACGATGGCCGCGGACCTGTTGAAATTTTCATCAAAAAAATGTGTAGCAAACTTTAATGAAAACATGATGACCGCGGACCTGTGGAACATTTTCATAAAAAAACGATGACCGCGGACCTGTTGAAAATTTTCATGAAAAAACGATGACCGCGGACCTGTTGAAAATGTTCATAAAAAAACGATGACCGCGGACCTGTTGAAAATGTTCATGAAAACACGATGACCGCGTACCTGTGGAACATTTTCATAAAAAAACGATGACCGCGGACCTGTTGAAAATGTTCATAAAAAAAACGATGACCGCGGACCTGTTGAAAATGTTCATGAAAAAACGATGACCGCAGACCTGTTGAAAATGTTCATGAAAAAAACGATGACCGCGGACCTGTTGAAAATTTTCATGAAAACACGATGACCGCGGACCTGTTGAAAATTTTCATAAAAAAACGATGACCGCGGACCTGTTGAAAATTTTCATAAAAAACGATGACCGCGGACCTGTTCAAAATGTTCATAAAAAAACGATGGCCGCGTACCTGTTGAAAATGTTCATCAAAAAACGATGACCGCGGACCTGTTGAAAATTTCATGAAAACACGATGACCGCGGACCTGTTGAAAATGTTCATAAAAAAACGATGACCGCGGACCTGTTGAAAATGTTCATGAAAAAACGATGACCGCGGACCTGTTGAAAATGTTCATAAAAAAAACGATGACCGCGGACCTGTTGAAAATGTTCATGAAAACACGATGACCGCGGACCTGTGAACATTTTCATAAAAAAACGATGACCGCGGACCTTTTGAAAATGTTCATGAAAACACGATGACCGCGGACCTGTTGAAAATGTTCATGAAAAACACGATGACCGCGGACCTGTTGAAAATGTTCATGAAAACAACGATGACCGCGGACCTGTTGAAAATGTTCATAAAAAAAATGACCGCGGACCTGTTGAAAATGTTCATGAAAAAACGATGACCGCGGACCTGTTGAAAATGTTCATAAAAAAACGATGACCGCGGACCTGTGGAACATTTTCATAAAAAAACGATGACCGCGGACCTGTTGAAAATGTTCATAAAAAAACGATGACCGCGGACCTGTTGAAAATGTTCATAAAAAAAACGATGACCGCGGACCTGTTGAAAATGTTCATGAAAAACACGATGACCGCGGACCTGTTGAAAATGTTCATAAAAAACGATGACCGCGGACCTGTTGAAAATGTTCATAAAAAAACGATGACCGGGACCTGTTGAAAATGTTCATAAAAAAACGATGACCGCGGACCTGTTGAAAATGTTCATGAAAAACACGATGACAGCGGACCTGTTGAAAATGTTCATGAAAAACACGATGACCGCGGACCTGTTGAAAATGTTCATAAAAAAACAATGACCGCGGACCTGTTGAAAATTTTCATAAAAAAACGATGACCGCGGACCTGTTGAAAATGTTCATGAAAAAACGATGACCGGGGACCTGTGGAAAATGTTCATAAAAAAACGTTGATCGCGGACCTGTAGAAAATGTTCATGAAAACACGATGACCGCGACCTGTTGAACATGTTCATGAAAACACGATGTCCGCGGACCTGTTGAAAATGTTCATGAAAACACGATGACCGCGGACCTGTTGAACATTTTCATAAAAAACACGATGACCGCGGACCTGTGGAACATGTTCATAAAAAAACGATGACCGCGGACCTGTTGAAAATGTTCATAAAAACACGATGACCGCGGACCTGTGGAACATTTTCATAAAAAACGATGACCGCGGACCTGTGGAAAATTTTCTTAAAAAAACGATGACCGCGGACCTGTTCAAAATTTTCATAAAAAAACGATGGCCGCGGACCTTTCGAAAATTTTCATCAAAAAAATGTGTAGCAAACTTTAATGAAAACATGATGCCGCGGACCTGTTGAAAATGTTCATAAAAAAAAATGACCTCGGACCTTTGGAACATTTTATAAAAAAACGATGACCACGGACCTGTTGAAAATGTTCATAAAAAAACGATGACTGCGGACCTGTTGAAAATTTTAATGGAAAAAATGTTTTGAAAATGTTCATAAAAAAATGATGACCGCGGACCTGTCGAAAATGTTCATGAAAAAACGATGACCGCATGCCTGTCGAAAATGTTCATGTTTTGAAAACTTTAATGAAAACACGAAGAACGCGGTGTTTAAAAAAACAATCAGATTGTCTTGATATCTGGTAGATAACATTGTGAGGTGGTGAACAACCAGTCTTGACAGAGATAAGTCTGTGGTAACAGGTAATTTATTTTTAATCATCTCAAATTGAAATAAGCCTTGAATATACCTTATGTTCCATATTTCAGATAGCTTTCATTTTGAAACATAAAAAAAATAAGCTTGCGCATCGGCCAACCGAAGCTTAAAAAACATATTGCCACAAGGTGAATTATGTTCATGATAGCTAGCGTCGCATATTTACCCCCCCCCCAAATTTTTTTTTTTTTTTTTATTGCAGATCTACATGAATCACACAAATGACCTATTTTGGATCCAAAACGGCGAATTTCGCCGAAAGGTGACGAGTTTACACCCCTGTAGCTTATCTCCAACAGATAATCATTGATCCGTACAGCAAGTTACCTCTGTGTCTTCTTCAGATTTTTCCTCATCTTCTTCGTCCCTGTCAAAGACAAACGCTTTATAGATTTATCTAATCAATCAACCAATCCTTATTTGTAAAACGCCAATTCATCTTGAGACACTTACCAAGAGCAGGAAAAAGACCTTACTCTTTGCTATATTACAAAGACCCAACGTTGATAAAGATAACAATGACAGTCAACAGAAAATATTTCAAACCCACTCACCCTCTTTGTCTAGTCTCCCTCCACCCCAAGGCACAGGTCAAAGTAAGGTAAACCACGCCCACTGCTAATTACTGGAAATAGTATAAAACCCAAAAAAGGAGCAAATATAACAATAATCAACCGAGGTAAAAAAACATCATGGCTCCTACATCACTATAAAAGTTTATGAGCACAAGGGAAGAAAACATCGTTTCAAGTGACTGTATCGATAGTTTATGATGAATGGATTCAGGTTCATGTTATTGGTCTTCACTCATCAAGCCTTTGAATTTACAGACGGTTTCTCCTCCGTATGACGTCATTGTGCGACCCTGTCACTTTAGTTGATATGAGATGAGTGCGATGGCAGATGTAACCAAACTAGTGCTGGTGCTAACGTTGCTAACTGGACTTTTACATGCTAACACATACAAACACAGTTACTCTCTCACTGTGATGAGCAGAGACGCCTGAATGGAAACTTTGTAAATTAAATGGTCATTGCAGAGGAATGGGGAGAAAGGTTTCACATGTCAACAACAACACTGTTTTTGATCTGGCGTGCTCATGACAGCCGTCAGTGTGTTTTTGAGTTTTCATGTGGACAAAGATGTTTTTGAGGACTGAGCTTGTGTGGACAGGATTATTCTTTTAGACGGAGGAGAAAAACCTTTGTTTAAAAAATACCTGCCTACGTGAGGAGTAGACCTTAAAGATGTGTAAAACAAGTTCAGACATGAACAGACCAAGAGACTCTTTTACACGCTTCATAGACACTTTAATGATGCAGACAATTTGGAGTTTATTTTATTTAAGGCAGAGAGATTGGATGAGACAGAACATCAGTTCATTGTTTCTTATTTGAAACTACATCAGGCTGCACATATTTACATGAGAGATTAACTGAAAGTGTTTTCTCCAGTTGAATCAAACCGAATCAGCAACTGAAGCAGGGAAATGGATTCTGAGACTTTTTCCTTAAAGTGGTGGCCTTGTTTGGGAACCGATCCAAACAATAAAGAAGTAGAGGAGTAGAGCAGCCGAGAGATGTTTGGTTGAAATATTCAAATTCTTTAATTTGCTTGAATTGATGGGGAGATACCCGAAGCAGTCTTACTTGGGTCTTAACTTGAGGATGATGTGTGTCTCCTTCTAACCTCCTCAAACAAAGACATGAACATTACAAAGCAGCCGATCAATCAATGGTACCATATCAACTGAAAACTAACACCAAGAAGGAATGGGATGACAGCCCCCACTAAATAGCAACAAACACATTCTTTACATCCTGAGAAGTTCAGGTGAGTCCCACAGTCTGTACAGCTTCTCTGCTGGACCCCGTCTCTTCATCCACATCGTGTCCCTCCGTCCCGATGTCTTTGTTTTGATCCCATCATCATGTTACTTTCCATAATGATAAATTATAAGTCCAATAATGATGAGTGCAGCTACCACTCCGACAAAGATGAACACCAGTTTTTTTTTTCATCTTCCCTTTTTCCTTTTGCATCAGCTGATGTGTAGTCTTCTCAAAAGTTTTGCTCTGAAAGAGAAGCACAATTAGATGAAGTTAGATTATTGTGTCGTGTGACTTAACCTCTTAAATGACTGATAGAGTTGGACATATGAATAAAAAGTATTCACAGCTCAGCACTTCCAACGCCACTTAGAACTGCACGTGATGAAATGAAATGCACTTCTGTTGTTTCCTTTATTTCTGTTCTTTAAAGAAGAATATTTTAGATGATCACATCACTGTAGTCTTTCTGTTGGGGGTCGACTTGATATCCTCCTGGCTCCACTGCAGGTGTGTCTGTTTTCACTCACCACTCCGTCTCACCTATTGTCCCACCCCCAACACTATCTGATTGGCACGACGTCACACGAGCAATAGCCAATCAACACTGAAGCCTGGGCGCCGCTGACGTGCACAGAGACAAAAGCAGCACGGAGCAGGAGGAGAGTCTCCGGTGAGCATTTAGACAGGACAGCTGAAGAGAGACAGGAAATGTTGGGAGGAGAGAGAGTGGGGGGTGACATGCAGCTAAGGGCTGAGGTCGGATTCAAACCTACGGCTGCTGCAACGAGGACTATAGCCTCTGTACATGAGACGTGCAACATAACCGCTAGGCTATATTTGACAGATAGATTTTCATTATTCTAATAATCTTCTAATAATCAGTATCTGCCCTTATTAAACTTTATCGTTAGACCCCTGTTTCTGTTACCAGTGACAGTCTGAGTTTTTTAGAAACAGCAAGGACTCAAAAAAGCCTCATAGAGTTAAGGGGGACGCAGAGTCTCGTGATAATCCTCTTCACATCACATTTACTTGGTTGCTCCTTCATTCTGATAAAAACAGGACCTAGTGCAGCTTCAGGTCTTAAAATGGCTCCAAAGTGTTGATGTGTTATCCTCCTCTGAGTGCTGACCGACACTCGAGAGCTGCTCTCCCAGCTGCAGAAACTTACAAACCATGTGATCACAAGATGTGTGAATCAAACTGTTTAGTCCCCTGTCTGTTTGCTTTTCTACTTCCCTGATATCTTTGCCACAGTGTGACGTAACACAGCAGGCCAACGGGGCTATGTGGGAATAGCTTGACCTTCTTTTTGACCCCTGGACGGACATTTACCTTGTGGCGTGTTCTGGACTCACTCTGTGGTACCCAGGGAGACCAGCTTACTGAAACTCAGACTGCTATACAGACTTGTACACATTGTGTGCTGTCTCTTCAGTCGATTTGATGTTCTCGTAACTCAAAATGCTGCTTTCCATCCACAGAGCACTTTGTTGGATGCAACAGTGGGATTTGTAGGTTTTATCTTAGCAAACAATAGGAAATACCTCTCTAAAAATAGCCCCATCAAACACAATCAGGATGTAAATTGTACATTTGTTTTCCTCTCAGCTCCTCCTAAGGTGTATTTTTAGACCTCAATGTGACACTTCCTATTTGTGAGCCTGTAGAGAGGGAGTCTGTACACGATAAACTCCCGTCATTCCCCCGACCTTCACAAAGTCCACAGAGAAACGAAAGTCCTGTGTTGTCTTTCTTTCACCTGAACATCTTCTCTGACACACTCTTACCTTTTCCAGCAGCTGGTCAGCTCTGCCCTTCAGGTCCTTCAGTTTGTCACGTCTCTCATCAGCCTTGTCCAGGATGTCCAGCATGATGTCCGTCACCTCCTCCACCTCGTCCTGGGCCAGTTGAAGGCAGCTCTTTCCATTTTCCTGCCCAATCAACACATGCAGCATGATTTCAGAGGCTGGTGAGACATGAGGTGGATTAACCCGGTCATTTAGTGAAGCAGTAACGTGCTCACAGTCTGACGTTTTGTGTTCTTTTCTCTTTATTTATGTGGAGTAAAGTCAAAGACTTTACACATATTCTGTAAAATCCACTTCACCATTTTTCTCTAACACTAATATGTGTCTCTAGTCCAGGGGTCTCCAACCTTTCTTCATCTGAGAGCTACTTTGAAAAAATGAAAGTGGCCAAGAGCTACTTGCATCACATCGCTTGCATTTATTTACATAGCACACATCAGCTGAATTAAGCTACAAGTACACGTGTGAAATTGCAATAAGCCAATGCTTATCAATAATCTTTAATTCACATCAAGGTCCAAGAATACATTACTACTTTACACTTGTTGTTATGGGTCAAATATATGAATAGTGGGAAGAGGTGCATTTACTGTCGTCAGGTTTTTTTTATTTTTTAACACAGTCGGTCAACGTATAGGCGAGCTACTGAAAACCTGCCCGCGAGCTACTGGTAGCTCCCGAGCTACCTGTTGGAGACCCCTGCTCTAGTCTGTCTGCAAACCCCCCAATGATGACAAAAGTCCATCCTCTCCGTCTTCTGCCTGCTCCACTTTTCAGAAAATGTGTGCTCAAACAGGCCGTTTGGAGATTTTCCCTTCATGACATCACAAAGGGCAGTAACCCCTCCCCCAGGTGGGTGACACTCCCACAGCTAGGTGTTTGTTCTGCCCTCTGAGCCACTCAAGCCCTTCCAGAGAGGTGTGGTCAGACACAGCTCATTTACATTTAAAGCTACAGACACAGAAACAGCCCTATTCCTTTTTAGGTGTGTCTTTATAAAAGGTTAAACTCCCATCCCTGTTTCATTTCTTTTAACTGCTATTTTGGCTCTTCTTATTTTTATTAGAGCCCAACCGATTAATTGGCCAGCCGTTAATATCGGCTATTAGCATCTCCAGTGACTATCGGTATCGGCTAATGTTATCGCAGATATGAGCTGATATTACTCGATTTATTCATCAGTCGATTAGCATTTCATTTGAGCATCATTGTATTACACTAGCAGTTCTCTGTCACCAGCATCACTCTCCAGAGTGTCGAACAGTGATGCACGTACATGCTCAGTTACTTTACAGTTGAGTGACCATCTTGTCTTCGATCTGGGAAAGATATGGTCTGATATATTAGTATCAGCCCCCCCCCCCCCCCCCAATATCGATATCGGCCCCAAATAGGTCATTGTTTTTAACTCTCTAGTGTCTCTGTCATGCATCTTCTTCTCTTTCCATGTAGAGGCCTGTTATGGAAGTGGCAGTAAATTGAATGCTGAATATTTGTTTACGTGACTTTTTATTTGTATAAATTTAAGCTGATTCATTAAAAGTTTCATTAAAATTGTTCCGACTTGTAGCCAAACTCTCCTGTAGCCTAACATCCTGCCCTGCACTGACTTTAGAAGAACTTTGATTCTTCATTGTGTTCCTTTCTGAATCAATGCTCAACATGTAGAAAGCATAGACTGTCAATAGGTAGAAAGGGAGACGTCACAGGTGACATCGACCACAGTGTCCTCTTTGCCAACTTTGACCTTACGGGTCTGAGCTCGTTTTTCAGCAGCTTGAACAAACTTTCCTCTCTGTATCTTCTTGTGGAAACTGTTCAGCGTTATGACAGTCATGTTGAACATATTATCTAAAGTTATTTATGGACTTACCATGTTTGTGGCGTCTCCTGCTGTGGTCGTGTAGAAGCCGTCACCGGGACGAATGCATTTAAAGTGTGCCTCCAGGAAGCTCCAGAAACAGGAAATACAACGAACCAGCTGCTGAGTGTTAAACCTTTCTCTAAATGTTCCACCTTGCTTTCGTTTCGTGCTTTCACTTCTCGCCGAGCTGTGCCATCTTATCTTACTGGGGGAATTTTGGACTGTCTATGATGCGTACACAGTACTCCTGGAAATCACCATGGTTGGTTATGTGGCCACAGGCAGACTCTGTGAAGCCCCGGACTTCCTATATGGCTACTTGCACACTAATGGGAAATTAAGTCACAACCAAACAAGCATGTCTATCGTCTGTCTGTGAATTGTGGGAAGACTGCACACAGAAAAGGCCCCAGACAAATGGAGGGTTCAATCCTTAACCTTCTCTCTGTGATGTAGACTGTGTAACCCCCATCACTAGCAGGCCACCGTATTCCTCCAGACCTTGCATTCCCACAAAAAGGCGTCCTTTCTAGAGCCGATGTTGGGTTTGTTCATTTGACAGGTATAGGGACGTGGCAGACCTTGTGTAATTGTTGCATATCATCACACACATGGCAGGATTAGAGTGCTGTTGAGAAAATAAAGGTCACCTGGTTAGTCGCACCATTGGTCACCCACAACCAATCAGTGATATACCTGTACGTGTTAGAGTTTGCTTTGGTTGCCACTACAGAGCAGACAATACTCTACTTAGGACTTAGAGCCATGCCTGCTGCTTCCTCTCTCTGTCTGTTGGAAGTGGCTTTAACTGTTATTGTTTTTTCTAAGTTTAAGCTTGTAAACTGAGCAGCTCTCCTCAGACAGGTTTGAGGCTGCAGACCTGTCATTACATGAAACCATGCACACATTTCATCTTTAGAATCTGCCCCCCCCCCTGTTCCTTTATGTTTCCTTTCTGCAGACCGCCACAGAGTGTCATAGTTGCCAATGGTGTACACAATTACTCTCAGAAGAAGAACTGCACAACACAAGTATCAAAAACGTGCTAACATGCTAAAGGGCCTTCATGTATTTATTTTTCAGTCACTCATAAAGGTAGTTAAAATTCCTCTGAGTAGTAGTCTTTAGTTCATTCAGTGATTAAACTAAGACATAATAGGATGGTTAATAGTTTTGTAATTTTGAACTAAAGTTATTTCATTATGTATCAAAAAGAGGTCTACAGCTATGATCGGTCACACTGTTTGGAAACTGAAATATCTGAAAGAGGAAGCTTCTTTGTGGGAAATTCTCACAAGACCTAAAACCCCGTTTGTTTAATTTAGAGTATTTCTTTACCTCTACACCCACGGCTGAAGCTCTGTAAATATTAATTATCAGCTCCAACCTCTCTAAAGCGTCCGTTAAACTCTCACTCAGCTCTCTCCTCATTTTTCTTTGTGCAGATTTTTTATTTCTCAGATGATTATTCTTTGTTTATTTACAGATGATCTTTATCCCATTAAAATAATGCTGAGCAGCACATTGTCCCATGCCTTAAACGCCACACAGAACAGAGCCCTGTAGAGATATCACTCTAAATACAGAGCTATGGTACATGAAAGGAAAACTATGGGATGGACATAGTAGAGCTTACTGTGCCCTGGAAGGATGCTGTGAAGGGACGCAAAAGCCTCAAGTACTCCAGCGATGCTGAGCAAGGGGGCTGGGTGGGAAGAAAGGCTTTGTGGGCAGATCAAGCACCAGGCTTCTGAAGGGCATGGGGGGTTCATGGGCAGGCCCTCAGGGCGAGTAGAGGGAGGTAAAGCAGAGGGGGGCACACCTGTGATGCCAGATGTGCCTTCTGGAGGTGTTAAGGGCCGAATACACCTACTCTCCATGGCAACCCCCCTGGAAACCCTCAGCATGCATGATGGTAAATGGTCAATGGACTTGAGCTTATATATCGCTTTTTCCAGTTATCTTTACTCAAAGCACTTTTACACCGCATGTCACACCTACACATTCACACACTGATGGTAGAGGCTGCTATGGAGTAAGACCATCAGAAGTAACTAATCCCATTCATACGCATCCATATGCTGACAACGAAGCAGCGGGAGCAAATCGGGGTTATGTGTCTTGCCCAAAGACACATCGGACATGTGGCTGCAAGAGCTGGGAATTGAACCCAGACAACGACTCTACCAACTTATTCACAGCCGCCGCATTTCATTCATGGAGAGGAGAGCTGCTAGCTTAAAAAAACAACAAACACACTCATCGTGTTTTAGATGAAGACCCTTTACAAACATTAATTTATAAAAAGCAAAGTGGCAACCAGATAACTTTAAGACTCTCTGCTAGTACAGAAGCCTTTTGTGTAAAACTCTCGAGGTGAACATCACCTCCGGTTATATTTTGAGGTCTTTTATATAATTTGTTGTCTGTACATCGTTGTGTTTTTATTTATGTACAAGCTGCTCCACATTAATTGCCCTAAGAGGGATTAATAAAGTTGTTTGAGCTAATAGTGGTTTTACTCCTGCACCTTACTGTGTAGATTGGGATACAGGTACAGAATGTTTTCAAAGTCTCATGAGGTCAAGGACATGATGGAAGTTGAGATTTTTCAGAATTGTGCCTTACAAAAACCTGACTGTGACGTACAAAAATAACCACTTAATTTGAATCAACCATATGTCACAACTTTGGGTGCATGAAATAGAAAAATAGGATTCAGAAGCAGACAGCAGGCAGGCACAGCAACTTTAGGATTTATTGTTCTGTTGAATCTTCAGTCAGGTTTAGGATGGTAGGAGACATGCCACGTGCCAGCCTGCTTCAAGTCCTCCACCATCATCCCTGTCCCCAAAAAACCAAGGACCACAGGACTTAATGACTTCAGACCCGTCGCCCTGACCTCTGTGGTGATGAAGTCCTTTGAGCGCCTGGTGCTTTCACACCTCAAAGACATCACAGACCCCCTCCTGGACCCCCTACAGTTCGCCTACAGAGCCAACAGGTCTGTTGACGACGCTGTCAACCTGGCACTCCACTCCATCCTCAAGCATCTGGACTCAGCAGGAACCTACGCCAGGATCCTGTTTGTGGATTTCAGCTCTGCTTTCAACACAATAATCCCAGCCCTGCTCCAGGACAAGCTCTCCCAGCTGAACGTGCCTGACTCCACCTGCAGGTGGATCACAGACTTCCTGTCTGAACATCACCTCCCTCATCAAGAAAGGACAGCAGAGGATGTACTTCCTGCGACAGCTGAAGAAGTTCAACCTGCCAAAGACCATGATGGTGCACTTCTACACTGCCATCATCGAGTCCATCCTCTCCTCCTCCATCACAGTCTGGTACGCTGCAGCCAGCAAAAGACAAGTGCAGGCTGCAGCGCATCATCCGCTCTGCAGAGAAGGTGATTGGCTGCAATCTACCATCTCTCCACGACCTGTACACCTCCAGGACCCTGAGGCGTGCAGGTAAGATTGTGGCCGACCCCTCTCACCCCGCACATGGACTGTTTGAGACTCTCCCCTCTGGCAAGAGGCTGCGGTCCATCAGGACCAAAACCTCTCGCCACAAGAACAGTTTCTTCCCCTCTGCTGTCAGCCTCATGAACAATGTCCCTGCCCTCCCCCCCTCCTCCCACATAACACAGACTCTCATCAGCCCCACAGTCAGAAAACATCACAGTGATGTGAAGGCTGAAACTGTTTTTATGCGTTACATTAACGCTCACTGGACTTTACATTCTTTTTCTCATATGCACTCCATTGCAGCTTGTAGATTTTGTTATTTTTTATTATTATTATTCTTTATTTTTTGACATTTTTTAAATTCTATTGTTTATATTGGTAAATTTCTTATATTTTATATTATTTAAGTTCTTGCTTTTTTTTGGCTGTTTTTTCCCTGTTAACTGTTTTTTGTTTTTTTGCACCAATACACCTAGACAAATTCCTTGTATGTGTAAATGTACTTGGCAATAAACACAATTCTGATTCTGATTCTGATTCTGATGGATGTCTGAGGCCATCTAGTGGACAGACAGAGGATAGCATGAGGTGGAGCAGGTTGGAAGGATAGCCAGGAGGCCAACCAAGAGCAGAGAGCAGGTCAACCCCTAACCCTAACCCTAGCCAAACATGGAGAGCGGTTAGGGAGGGTCGCCAGGAGGTTTTAAGCCTTGCCATCAAAGGAGAAACAGGGGCAGGTCACCAGGGACTAAGGGATGGCCAGGGCCTCTGACACGGACCCAGGAGTGGCCAGGGCCTGCTCCAAAGGCTCTTGGGCAGGGAGGCTGAGGCTCTGTGGAGTAAAGGGCCAGGTTAATGGGAACTGCAGGAGCCGAGGCTCTTGGAAGCCGGGAGACTGGCACATCGGCTGCTGGGGCTACGAAGACTTCAGTTTGCTGGACAGCAAAGACTCCGGGATGGTGGCCACTTCTTTTTCTCTGGCCTCCATGGCTACCAGGAAAAATGGAGATTAATTAACCATTGCAGTGGTCCTCACTTCCTGGGAAGCCTTATGAAAAAAAGTATTTTTCAGTCAAAACTTTCTAAAAGTTCTGCTGGGCCCATAATGTGGTTGGTTCATTCTGCCACCATGTTGGATTAACAAGACATTTACCACTAAAAATAATCTACTTAACAAAAATGGCAAAAGCCAAAAACAAAGACTCACTTTGTCTTGGTTCACAACAAAGTACATCAAAAGTTCAACTTAAAATCCAACGGGAGAAAAACAAGAGCCACGAGGAAATCAAATCACAGGAACGTAAGACGTATGAACTGACGGAAAGAAACAGTAAATACAAGAAGCACTCAAAGACACAAGTTAGAACAAATGAGGGCAATCAGAAAACAAGGGTAAGACACAAAGGGAGGAAGTAGCTCTAGACATGATACACAGGGTCAAGATAAAACAGGAAACACCAAAAAGTAAAGTAAATAAAAAAAAATCACAACTGAGCAACAAAAACAAGGAATAAACAAAGTACATGTCAGTAGGGTCTTTAGTGGATCTTTTACCACATATATTAGCAATTACTTAACAATTCAGAACTGTGAAAATACCACCATATAACCTCTTTATTAAACTGGTCTCTCTACTCAACAGGTGGGCTAGCCCAAGAGTGCCCAAAATGGGTAAAATGTGCTATTCTAAGTCATCTTTCATTTGATATGTTTTTGGAAGGAATCTCGCGACCCCCCTCTCAGTGTGTTGTGACCCCCCAGGGGGTCCTGATCCCACTTTGGGAACCACTGGGTTAGCCAACCAGTCAATGGCTGATGTTCCAAATCCCACGGACAATCCCTTCATTTGAAGGAACAAACGAAAAACAACCTGCTTTTAGCTACTCATGCTGCATTCAGACACTTTACAGCATACAGTGGCATTTCTACAGTCTGTTGGGGCCCTAGGCAAAAATGTATACAGGGCCCCTCCAAACAGCGTTCATCCCCGTCATGTCTTCCAGTGTCCTGCCGCTTACTCCTCTTCGTCTCTGTTTTCCCTCCCAGATGGATAATTCCTCTTAATTTTCCTTCAGTTACTTTCATTGTCGAACTTTGTGTTTTAACAGGAATAATGCATGAGAAGCTTATCTGGGTAACTAAAGGGAGTGATGTCAGATGGGGCTCCTTCAGGGATGTTTCCTACTATAAAAATGTGCCAGCTTTGAGCCACTGCTGTGTTTAAAGTTTGTCAGCCCTCAGGCCTGGGCCCCAAGCAGCACCTCTGACAGCATACTTTAAAACTTTGCACAGTTTTTACCTTTTATTTAATTTAAAACTAAGATTTTAAACTTCTCTGTATTTGTAAAAAATAAATAAATTATTATTGTTTAACTGCAAACCTGTTTTTTTCTGTTTGGCTACTATCGACGTCACTGGAAATGTCCTCAACGATTTTTCGAGATTAAAATAAATAAATAAAGCATGGTGTCCGGTTTAACATATGAATGAATCAGACGGGAGCTTGAAGTACAGCTAACAGACACCTCAGTAAGCACCGATATTCTTTTAATTGTAAGCTATATGTAGGCTAATTATGATTTATATATGTTCTACTATGTTATACTGTATAATGACGATTTATTTCCACGTGTCTTTATTTAGTTTTTTGTTCTAATATTATTTTTGTATTCTTTATATTTTTTTACTTAAAAAAACAACAACAACAGTAAAATAACAACGCTGAAACAATTTAAAGTGTATATTTTAAAAGACAAATAAATACGTAACGTAGCAGTTTTGCGCCGGAAGTGACGAAAAGAAGTTCTTCCTGCACCAAGACCGGCAAGATGGCTGCGGACACGCAGGTTTGTGTGACTGTTTTTTAAAAGTAGAGTATCCGCTTACCGAAAGGACCTCAGACGGCGAACAAACCGAATGCGTGCCTTAATTATTACCTCTTTATGAACATATTGGTGGGGTTTGGAAGTAAACCGGAAACTCGTGATAACCAAAACGTGTCTGCTGGCTCAGTGCTGCGTAACGTCAGCCAGCCTGGACTGGACCAGAGACAGCCGCAGGGTGTAGCTTCATTTAGAAAGTGTCCTAATGTAACGAGGTAGAAATGTAAAATGTGCTGTGTTAAAGGTCTGAACACGCAGTTCAGCGGACCATCATTGTACGTGATGACGTAGGGCTGCTTGACTGTGGCAAAAAACACAATGGCAGAGGCTGCTGAGTCCATTAGTATGAACTTATCTATTTATACACAATCATACGCTGCAGCTTAGGGTTAAGTGCCTTGCCCAAGGACACATCAACATGTAGCTGCAGGAGCTGGGGATCGAACCCACAACCTTCCGGCTGATGGAAGACAGATTTATCTCTGAGGCTTTGATTGATTTTGAGATCGGGATTATTAAACATGATAACTCGCTGATTTGGAAACATCTGGATCACACGCACTCTGAACACTTAAACATTCAGAACACAACATACAATAAGTGAAACACATTTCATTATATAAAAACAACAAGTTCAAATGAAGTCTCTCTGTTTTTGAGGGGAAGAACTCTTGAGACCAAAATCAGTAATCGTTTAATTTCGATTATCTTGTTTTCATGATCGCCAAAAGTAGGGATGTAACGATTCACTTAACTCACGATACGATTCATGATACTGGGTTCACGATACGAGTCTCTCACAATTTATTTTACAAAATGAGACTGTAGACAAATGATGACTGACAAAGATTCCTTTAGTAGCTGCTAACCCGCTTGTCAGTGTGGTTTGGCCTTTTAATGGGTTTTTTTCTCATAATAAGGGGAGGTGATTGGAGCTTCTCATTGTGCTGTCGATTAAATGCTGCATCATGTTGGTTGTGATATTTGTGTAGTTCTCTGTCTTCTTACAATATTTGCACACAGTGTTTGTCTTGTCTGTTATCTTCTCACCTCTTTCATTTTCTGTCTTGAAGCCAAAATGCTTCCACACCTCCGATTTAAAAGACGGTGGTGCGTCCTCAGTTTCTAAATCTTGCTCTACAGCTGCTGACGCTCACCATATTATTGAGATCCATTTTTCAGAGTACCGATGTGAACCTTGACACCTTTGAATCTATTTATCACGATTTTAGGATTCATCTTTACATCCCAGGCCCAAAGACAAAATCATAATTAAATACTTGATTAATGTCGAGCCCTAATGACACTTCAAGCCAACCAATTCACGAGTAGTTAACCAAAATGACATTTCTGTTATTGTGATTGAATGAAATGCACACAATGAATAAATACCCAAAGACCTGTTTGTTGTTTGAAGTAACAATTTAATGTCAACAACGTTAAAAACGACATCCTTGTAGATCTGCAGTCCTGTACTCATCAAGAACCCAAATATGAATCAACAGATATGTGACACGAACCAAAACTAGTTCAGAACGAACACGATGACTAAGAAATGATTTCAGCTTCTCTTCAAGAATAAAGCTCCCCTGTTGATCATTAGAGTCTGACTGCACACCAACTCACAGCATCTCTTTCCATTCACTAATCCATTCAACCAACCGTGTTACTAAGTGTCGCTGTCTAATTCAGGTTTCAGACACGTTGAAGAAATTTGCTGTGACTGTGACGACAGCGAGCGTGAAAGAGCGCAAGGAGATCTTCAGAGATCTGAAAGAGTGTATAAAGGGCAAAGGTGAGAACCGTTATTTATTTTTCTGATTTAATAGTTTAATGTTTTGCTTATCAACACTAATGCTTCTTTTCTGAAATGGCCCCTCAGAGTTACCAGAGCCCGCCATCAAAGGACTATGCAAGCTCTTCTGTCTCACTCCCCACAGATACCGGTGGGTACTTTGGATCACTTCCCCTTCTTCATCTTCATGCCCTTCTTGTGATGCCTTAGGCCCTGTGTCCACCTAGCGTCTTTTTTCCAATTGTTTTTAATGAGTAGAGAGCGTTTGCAGAAGTGGGCAGTCGCCAGGAGAAAAAGCGTGGCGCCTTGCTTTTTTTTCCGAGTGCTCCGTCTGTTTTGTGCGGCCGCTCCAAGCGCTCAAGTTGAAAATCTTTCATCTTTTCAGAAGAGGCCTGTTGACGTCATGCATTAAAAAGTAATGCAGCAGTGTTCGGTCATACAGCGGCCTTTGTCAACAGACTGTTGTCATAGAGACAGGACGGACATGCAGTGCTTTTCTTCTCAGGCGCACAAATGCTTCATGGCAAGCGCTTCCGAATGCACAGCCAGCGCTTTTCTTCACGGTAAAAAAATGCTAGGTGGACACGAGGGCATTGGTCAGTTAAATCTAGCTATAAATGACACCTTTATAATGCTAATAGTTCTTAAAAACTGACGTGGCAGACTGTTTGGTTCTATAAGCTGCAGCCTGTGAGCTTCTGCTGTTGGAACTGTGTTGTGATTTAATCTATTTATTCATCCCCCCTTCCTTGGTATAGACGTGGATTGACACAGCCTGTGATTGTACATTTTGTGTGTGTTGACATTGAATGTGTGTTCATCTCAGGGATGCTGCATCACGCAGAGAGCTCCTCTCCGTCATCGCCCAGCTGGCCGAGAGTCAGCCCAACATCCTGGCCACCAGCCTCCTTCACAGCCTGCTCAACAGTGGAGTCATCAGCAGAAGAGCGGAGAGCCCAGGTACTACTCATGACTGCATGCTGCTGACTTTATCTATCAAATGAGTTGCTGCACCACTTACTCAATTCATGCATTATCAGAAGATAACAAGTGCATCACCACGGCAACGTCAGTAAAAAACACTGGCTCAGACTGCAGGATAATCAGGCCGATTTGAGATCCGATTCCTTCCCGACAACCACAGGGTCGTTCCCCACTCAAGTCAGCTCAGAATCGATTATCTGCCCAGATTTTTTTATAGTTTGAGTCGTATAAAGATCCAATCTTAACGTCCTCGTTCTGCTCGGAGATCGTCAGACTTAAGATGATACATTTGTCAAAGTTGTTTAACAGGCATTGTTAGAAAAACAAAATCAAATCCTGTACGAGTTCGACTTAAACACTTTGCACAAAGCATGAACTTCATTAACACCCTGTAACAATGTTTGTGCTGTATCGATTAAGCAACAAGATGAACAAAAACAAACCTTTGTCTTTGGATGGATACAAATCTCAAATTAAACAAAATTCATCAGCCCCCTTTTCAGACTGTTTTTTTCTCAAAAGTGCTGTAACTAAGCTCTGCCGTCATCACATGTTTGTACATTCACATTGATTCCTGGCAGGTGTAATATTGGCGTCCCAGTCTGTGAAGTCACATTGTGTTCGGTGTTGTGGAAGCAAGGCACAGTGGGAGCTCCTCATACACACACAGTCAGACATGCACACACACACACAGCGCTGTTCTCCCTCGCCGGCTCCGCTGATCCCTTCTTGCCTCTTTAAAGCCTCTGTTACTACCTCTGAAGACGGGGGGGTCTCTGCAACATTCAGGTTGAGGGCGAAACGTCACAGGGGCGTAAATATCGCAGCTTCAATCAGCAGTCTGAAAAGGGCATGTAAAACAATCATCATCTGCTGCATGGATCAAAGTAGATGAGGAAACGCATCTTGGATTGTGTATGATCCTGGTTGTCCTTGCTCCTTATTAATACTTTCTTTCATGATGTATTCAGTAAGAGTGCGGGCTCTGCTGCCTTCATCTGCCTGTCCTGGACCTGCCTTTTAGTCCGCAGTGTTTTTTCTGCCCCAGAGAAAAGAGATGGACCTGTCTGGAGGAAATTGGTCAGTAAAAGACTGCACGTCTGTTTGAAGTAAAATACAATCATTTTGATGAATGCTTTCTGACTCTGAATCTAAAGTTTATACCTCTGCAAACAGTTCTTACTTTGATATTCAAGTGTCTGCCGAAGACCACATTATACCAGGTCAGTGTTTTACTTCTGATGTGTGTATCACCTCTTGGTCCTCTCTGTTGTAGGTCGAGGTTCAAAGCCTCCTTGTGGCTGAAGTGGTGGGCGGAGCCAAGACCACAGCTCAGAAATCCAGCCTCAAGAATCTCAGTCACCTTTGGGTGGAAGTAAGTGCAGTGCAGTCACTGTGTGTGTGCGTGTGCGTGCGATTAGTAGGCTACCTATAATACGAGTGGTGACCGACAGCGGTGTGAAAATGGTCTTCTTGTATCATAACAACGGACTACCGCCGCCTGCTGACATGGAGAGTTATTTCCTCTCACGCATGCGCAGAACATACGTGGTGGTTGGCCATCGGCTGTAGTCTTTGCGGTGTGTTCTTGGCCAAGACAAAAGGCGACGTAAGGGGATGCCACAGTCGGCCTTCATCGCCACTAGTTCTTTGCTGTCTGCTTGGTGTGTCAGGACAGGCTTATATGATATTGCACATGATATTCGGGGCGCTGTAATTCTGGATGTGACTGACATTTTGTCGTCTTTAACAGAACTCTGGACTTGTTGATGAATACATCAGCGCACTGTTGACTTTGGACCAGAGCCCCACCACTCTGGCCATGCTGGGGGTGTGTCTAGACTTCTGCACTACCCAGAAGGACAAAGCTACAATAGAAAAGCACAAGGTGAATTTAAATATTATACTTCTCCTTCTATTCAGTCTGATCTTGTCAATAACCACTGCTTTACCATGCTTCTACTTGGACTCTGGGTTCTAGATTTAAATACATATATTTGTGTCAATTGCTTTCCAGAGTGCCCTCCTCGACCTGTACATAAAGTCAGTCCTCATGAGCAAGACAAAACCACGACAACACGTCTTGGAAAAAAGTGGCTCTTTACTCCGTCATGTGTCCCACTCTGACTTCAAGGAGCTGCTTCTCCCGACGCTGCAGAAGACGATGCTCCGCAGTCCAGAGAACGCCATGCAGAGTGAGACGCCTTCAGCACTGAATGACAGTTTGTTACTCTTAGGCGGTGATCGTTCTCTGGATTAAACTCCATCTGCTCTTTTTTCAGCCGTTTCCTGTCTTCTGTCTGCTGTGACTCTGGACCTCAGTCAGTATGCCATGGACATTGGAAAAGCCATTGCAAGTAAGGCGTTAATAGATGCTCAAATCATTTTGGTCTTAAAGCATTTTTTTTTTGCATTAAAGAATAACAGACTGGCTGGAAAATGATGTGCACCCAATTACTGCCAATTTCCACATAATCTGTGTGCCTCGCGTTCTGTCAGCGCCGTGAACTACGGCACTGTTCGCTGCCACTCTACTCAATGCTCCAGTTTCCACAGAAAGCGCTGCGGTCCGTCTCCGGCGCCGCATGCCAACAGCGTCACTACGCTCTGCTCCGTTTCAAATAGACTCCGAGTCTAATTTCGACGGGGCCCGCTGCAAGTTTGCATCAAGGTGGACAGAATAGGTCGACCCGGACAGGAAGTCAGACCAGGAATCGCACTGAGACCCTGTATATTTCAAAATAAAACACAATATTCGGACTCCCAATTGTATATTCCATCACTTTATCAACATGATGTCAAAACCATGGCATGACGGGACTATGTAGAAATTGGCAGTAACTGGTAAGGTCTTGAAAGTGATGTGTACCTGATTTCTGGTATGTTTTGTGTTTCAGGCCAACTGAAAGCCAATAATCCTCAGCTGATGGAGGAGGCGGTCCAGGCCATGCAGCACCTGGCCCAGCAATGCAGTGACCCTTCCTCTGTGCAGGACATCGTCACACACCTCTTCAAGATCCTCGGAGGTTAACTGAACATTATCTTTAAACTAATACTAGTGCCGTCAAGTAATCTTTTAAGTGACTTAAGGTAGACTTCCTCAGTCTGCATAGCCTGATTTCTTTTGAATGTAACTCTTTTCTATTCTTCACGTTATTACTTAAATCTGATCACACACACACACACACCTCTGCACCGCTGCTAGACAGGACAGATTTATATTCAACGGAAAGGCAGCGGCTCAATTTCATTCTCATACGTGTTTTTCTTCATGTTTAAAAAAGCTGATACGGACAGTATGTTAAGTGATATAAATATGCACTCGTTTTTTGTCATGCTTCATTACTTTCTGTGAGTAATTGATAAAAATGAACCGGTTATTTTGACAGCCCTAATCTAGTTGTAAAAAAATCTCAACCTGGTTTTTACATGCGCCTTCAGGTGATTGGATCACAAGTGGACATCCTTAGGGACAGGTGTAAACACTCCCAGGATGCTTAGAGATGTGATCACGCAGGAAAAGGGATGTAAACACTTGAGATCTGTTAACACGAGGTGTAAACTTCCTAATTTGTTCTGTTTAGCTGAATCAAGGTTTTGTGTCTTTGCAGGCGCTGAGGGGAAGCTCACAGTTGTTGCTCAAAAGATGAGTGTGTTGTCAGGTAAGGAGCTTTTTAAACAATATTAACCTCCATGAGATGAGACTGCAAACAGAGTTTTGTAAACTTGTCTTCTTCTAGGGATTGCAAGCTGCAGTCACCATGCTGTGTCAGGAACCTCCAGCCAGACTCTCAGCTCTGCAGTCACTGTCATGTTCATCCCTTATTTACAACAAGAAGGTATACTGTCTCTGACTTGTTGTCTCCTTCTCAACAGAATTATCATAACTAATTGTAGGCAGTGCATTGTTTGCGTCTGAATATGTTTGAGTCCTGAATATGCCGCGTTCTGTTTAGTTCACGAGGGCACCTTGGTTCATGCCGTGTCTGTGCTCGCCCAGTGGAGCAGCCGTCTCACAGTGGAAGTCCCCACTGCTCTGATGGATTGGTTTAAGAAGGCTTTCACCCTCAAGACCTCCACCTCTCTGGTTCGAAACGCCTATCTTCAGGCCATGCTGGGGGCCTTCAGAGGTCAGTCACATGTCACTCTCTTTATTTGAGATACACACCCTTTGATTGAATCAGTGCTCCGTAAATAATGGACTGTACTTATCAAGAGCTTTTCGACTCTTTAGACCACCTAAAGGCCTCAGACTAAATATCAGCCATTATCCTTTCTTGTCTTATTACAGGTGACACTCTGGCTCAAGCCTCAGACTTCATGCCCTTGCTCTTGCAAACAGTGGAGAAGGCGGTGGCACAAAACTCCCAGCATGCTCTACTTGCAGAAGGTGTTTCAGCGTCTGTGCTGTTGAGCCGACTGGCACTGCTGGAGACACAGACAGGTGAGGCTGTCGCAAAGCAGCTCCTCGTCCTCACTTGTGAAGCCTGCTAACAAAAAAAAACCTTCACATTAAAGCATTAACAAGAGTTGCGAACTTTTTGTCTCTGCAGAGGCGAAGTTTTCTGGCTTTTGGAATCTGATCTTGGATGAGAAGAAGCCACTTTTCACCACAGAGAAGTTCCTCTCCCAGGCCAACGAGGAAAGTAGGTTAATCTTTCTAACAGACCAAAAGCTTGTGAGGGTTTTTTCAGTTTTAGAACATTCAATAATCCCTCGTTGTTCGTTGTTTTTGTCCTGTCTTCAGCTCTGCTCACAGTCCTGCTGCTCTGTGAAAGGATCGTCCTTGACCATGCTCATCGACTCAACAGCAGCAAGACGCAGTAAATCAGTGCTTTTAACTTTCAAACATGTCAGACATGAAAGGCTTTGTTTTATACATTTGTGTGTATACTTTATATCTTCTTGTGAATTCTTGCACTTATTATCAGCCTTGGCAAAAGCCAATATGATCCATGAATCGGTGGATTGAAGCTGGCGTGCTCACTGTGTCGGGTCACACTCGGTGATACAAGGTGCTCTGTGCTGGGTATAAAGTGTAGAAGAAAGCCAAGAGCGTACCAGCTTACCCCCAGGAGAGGTCTCTGAGGTGGTAACAGGTACTCTTGTGTGGGAGAGGTTAAAGTGGGAAAAGGAAAGGCAGAGTAGAAGACGCCGATGTGTTTCAGCTTTGTGACCTCCGTCAGGGCGTTAGAGTTCTGCACAGGTGTTCTGGGATAGAAATGGGTAAATGCTTCCTTGTTGTGTCCACATCCTGCCCCTGTAACCGCCTCAGAAACCACTCCACTACTACCCGAGGTAAGCAGGTCCGCTGTTGGCTTTCTTCTGCATGATCCACGAAGCCCAATTTTCAAAGCATTAACTTGGCGAAACACTGTCTGCCCACCTTACCCAACCGCTGTATGTACTTCCCTCACTAATAATTGTCCACCTCATGAGGACTTATTGTGGATTGTATAATAATTATGAAAGCTTACGTATAGGGTAGCCATCATGCACACACAACATGCAATAAAAATCAAGTATGTAATTGCACACAGTTGAGGAGTTGTAACCTAGCCAGTGTTTTACTGTGTGACATAAGATTTAAGGATCTGTAATGAATCTTCTCGTGTTGATCAGAATCCGTGTTTTATTGTTGCTGCTTGTGACTCTTCTGTAGGATGTACCATCACGCCATTGTTGAGGTTCTGCTGTCCCGGAGCTGGCGCGTAAGGAAGCGGGGCACAGCAGACAGTCAGGAAGTTGCTCTCCTCTCTGGGTGGATCAAGTCTAGCCCATGGCCTTCTGGGAGAACTGCGTGTGGTCATCAACAAACACAAGGTAGGGAGTGACATTAAACACTTTGATCTGCATCCTCCCCCCCCCCTTAACCCTCCCTCACCTTTTCTGTTTGTCATCAGCTGTTCTTACCCAATAATGCCCCAAACGATAACCTCTAGAAAAGTTGTTAGTTAACCATCGATGAGTCTGCCCCTACAGCTTGATCATTAAAATGGGTTTATGTTTTTATCTCATCGTTATTGTCTCTATCTGTGTGCTGAAAACTTTCAGATTCTGCCCCAAGACGTGCTGGTGTCGGACTCTGGAGAGCTGACTGAGCTGGGACGCAGCTACGTTCCCCCTCGCGCCCTGCTCGATGCTCTGTGTGTTGTTTGCTCCTCTGCCGGCCAAGTGGGCGATCCCACCGAAGCCGAGAATTTGGCCATGGAGACCCTAATAGTGACTCATCATCCATCCATCGGTATGAGAATGAGTTGCTCCAAAGACTGAATTTACTTCCCAATCTTCCACCACAGTCATGCTAACCATTAAGGTCCTGACACACCAAGGAGATCCTCGGGTGTACGATTGTCGCCCTAGTTTTTGCGGGTGTGTCCAGCTTCGTCGCTACGCGTCGGCCCCCATCTGCCTTTTATTCAGCCAATTCGACATGTTCAATCGGCGCGGTTGGTGAGAGGAAAGAGCAAACCAGTGCACGAGAAGAAAAACGAAAGTAAACGACTTCAACTTTTTATCAGACATTTTTCTCAATTAGAAGTACCTATATTACGAGTTGTGAGGGACAGCGGTGTGAATATGGTCTTCTCGTATCATAACAACGGTTTATAGTATATCTGCATTCTTCCTCGTCCTTTTCCGGTTTCCCCTTTTTGGAAAGACGATTACAGACTACCGCTGCCTGCGGGCACGGAGAGTTATTTCCTCTCACACTTGCGCAGACGTACGTGGTGGTTGGCTGTAGGCTGTAGTCTTTGGGGTGTGTTCAAGTGCAACGTTTTGGCCAAGACGGCCTCTACTTCTTTGCCGTCTGCTTGGTGTGTCAGGGCCTTTAGCTGTTTACCCCATGCCAGCGTTGAGTGTCTTACCTCTGGTCTGTGGGTGTATTGGTGCCCTGTGTCTTAACGTGAGATCTATTCTCTTACAGTTGAAGCTCGCCGTGGTCTCTGGCCTTTTCTTCTCCTCTCCATGAACATTAAAGCTGATGAATTTATAGAGAAGAATCTGGATGCTATTCTGCCACACCTACTGGAGGTCAATGCTGACAACAAGGTGTGAAACTAGCATACATTTGGGGGGGTTGTAAATATCACATCATGTGCTACCAAGACATTAAGCGGTTCATCTTTTGTTCTCAGGCTGTGAAAAATGCAGTCGGCGCCCTCTGTGGCCTCTCCCCTAACAAGCTTTTGCCACGGGTAATCAGTCATGTCACTGAGGGTCTTGGTAAACCCTCTCTGCTCCAAGTCACCAGGGAGGAATACGCCATCATGCTCACACCTGAGGGGAAACTATACGACGACAGCATCATCCAAAGGTACCACACAGCCACTCCTTTCACTTCTGATCTGTGATATCAACATCAATCCACAGGTCTTTGTTCTAATCTGGGCTTTCATTTTACTTCTGTTTTCTTTCATTCGCTGTAGTGCTCAGAAGGAAAGCACCAAGAAAACCAACATGAAGAGGGAGAACAAGGCCTACTCTTACAAGGAACAGATCATTGAACTGGAGTTACAGGAGGTATAGTGGTCTCACCATCATTTGAGGTCATTGTGTGGCGTTACCAGAACTCATTGTGATGTCTTTCTCGCATGGCAGGAGATGAAGAAGAAAAAAGGAATCAAAGAGGAATTGCAGTTAACTAGCAAACAAAAGGAAATAATGCAGAACCAGCTGGAAAAGGAGGCTGCTATCCGCAAGAGACTTCAAGGGGTACGGAGTGAAGGGACTCGAGGGATCTCTTTCAAATAAGTGCCTGAAGCAGGAAATGATTGTTTATACCTTACTGAGCTGTTTCATATTTCTTGTTGTCACCAGCTGGATGACGAGTTGCAGAGTTTGGTGGGTCTCCTGGAAGCCACCATTATAGAGAGACCACCTGAAATCACAAGGGAGCTCCCTTTCGTGCTCCAGGCCCTGATCCCTCTGCTGAACTCCCCTCTGGCTGCTCCCCGCATCCAGCAGCTCTTCTTGGACACAGGAGTGTGCCTCATGCCAAAACACCTTCATCATCTAGGTACATGGTTTGTCTTTGTGTTTGTTTTGTGTTCATTAACAAAGCTTCAGGAGCTCATGTGAATGTTACTTCCTTCTCTTCCAGCCGTGCTTGTGGGACATGTGACATTACGCCTGCTGAAGCCAGAATGTGATCTGGACGAGGCCTGGGGACACGAGGACCTGGACACAGCAGCCCAGCGCACAATACAACTGCTACACAACCTCACCGTCCCACAGAGAGACGCCAAGACTGGAGGTGAGTGCACACACTGGCACGTTACAGTTAGAAAGCTGTACTGGGCAATGCAAACTCAGGTTTTTGTATTTTTAATCTATAAAAAGGGAATTAGGGAGCAGATCAGACAGTTATGAGTTCAGGTCCCATATCCAAACTGAAAATGTCTTCTCTAACCTTGACTGACAAAACAAACTAATACTGAACTTAAAGGAGATCTATTAAACTCGCTTTCACCTTTAATGATGTCAGTGTGGGACACCTGTTGAGCAGCGTTGTGAGATGTGTAGCTCAAAATCCTCCTCACTTATCTGATACTGGTGTCCGTAAAATCCCTCATTTCAGCCTCTGCCTGAAACGCTTCATTTAAACTGCTGTCTCTTTAAGGACCTCCCACCCCACGTTCCCACTCTCCTCTGATTGGCCAGCTCTGTTTGCAGTCGCAGGGGCATTTGAGTGAGCTTCCAGGTGGGCGTGTCCTTCAAAGAGCTGCTGGGGTGGGCGTGTCCTATGACTTTGCTCCATGCATTGCTCTGGATATGGATCAGCAGAATAGATCTCATTTGAAGAAGATGAGAATAACAGAAATACTTAGGCTACATTCATACTGCAGACATGAGTCACCCACACTCAGTTCTTCTGCACATATGTGACTCAGATCAGATTTATGGTGACAGTTTGAACGGTCTGACCTTTTCACATCAGAGAACCTGACAGCTACTTTACTGAATTTGTGGCTTATTTTGAGTCTTTTTAGTCAAATACAGAAAGAACATTCGGGGATTTCTCAATAATAGAGGCGGGGATTGAAAATACTTCATGTTCATGGTGTGTACCTGTGATTGTGCTCGTGCATGAACTGTAACGTGCCAAAGCCCACCTCTTCAATTCGTGCCAGGGCCGAAGAAGTGTACGGAGCACTCGCACTCGTCAAACGAACTGGACTTTAGGGGTCAAAAACATGCTCGGGCACGGTACGGATTGCCTAGTGTGAGTGCGCCCTAAGATGAAGGACAAAACAGGACTGAAGTGAATCTAAGATTATCACTTATTACTCTGCAGAACATTACAGATTCAAATGTCTCAATTTCTTTTAAAATCTAATCAGTGTTTAGGCGTAGCAAGCAAATAAGTAATCGTTCTTGTTTTGTCTTTTGTGTTTGTGTTCTTTGTCTGTAGACGGGGCTCGACTGTCTGCACCTGCCTTCTCCTTTTGCTTCCCTCTCCTCAACGTCATGCTCAGAGACTCTTCAGGCAGCACCGAGGAGACTGAAAACTTGATGGCCAGAGCCTTACAAGTTGTCACTGAACACTCCCAGCTTCGGGCGACCACGGCGAGCGATGATCTCACTATAGATGAGGTAGTTACAAACAGCTTGGATACATTTTCTTCTGTCAGTGACTTGATAGGAAGTTTGTTCTAAGCTGTCTGTTGCGCCTGAACAAATCGTTCATAGTTAAAGGGATACTTCACCCGTTGAAACATGACTCTGTATTGACATTGGGTCATATATGTAGTAGAAATGTGAAATACATTTTGAAGTTGGTGCCTTCTTGACCGAGAAAGGCAGAAAGTATCTTTTTTGGCTCATGTGGATGAAAGACAACAACTCCCAGAATGCACAGCACAGCAGGCCACTCCCACTGAAGCTACAGTTTATTTACAGTCTGTCTACAACACATACGGCCGTTTTCTCAACTGATTCCGAGATTTCTTCCAGAAGGAATTGGCATCTTGGAAATTCCTGGCAGCAAACGGACTCTATGTCTGTGTCCATAGGCAAACAGTGAGAGCACCGACACCACCAGTCCGCCCCAGCTCGAGCCGGCCCGGGCTCCTCGTCCTCACCGCCGTTGACAGGCAGGTCTTGTGCATCGGCCCTCTGCAGGCACAAGACCTGCCTGTCGGCAGCAGCCGCCTTCTCTTTCTCTATCAGGCTCAACTGCTCGTCGCTATAGTGCGGCCCAAACATCCGATTCAAGCACAAGACCTTAAAAATCCCCTTCATCCATATCAGTTTGACGTTGAAACATACTTTTTTTGCCATTGTCGGTTCTTTTCAGCTTTCTCCACAGAGCCTGTTAGCATAGCTTCCAAGCAAGATGGCGGACGCTTCTTTTAGATTCTTGCAGTGAGGTCCCACCCACTGATCTGTAATACTAGTAATGTAGTGTCACCCCCTCTAACCACAACAGCCTCCGATGACGCAAAATTACGATTTTTGCGTCATCGGAGGCTCCTTTTCAGAAAAGAAATACGGAGCTTTCCCGTCTCAGGGGAAAATGAGGGCGGGATGCACGACCATTCAAAAAATACTACCAGGTTTCTAATGATAGAAAGCTTAATGCAAATGGGTGAAGTATCCCTTTAATAAAAGGAGCGCAAGGCTGTAAGAACAAACGATGATGACATTAGAACTTAAACAGATTTCTGTCCTCACTTTGTGTTTTCTTGTCTCAGAACGGACCCGAGCTGCTTCCTCGTGTCAACATGCTCCTGCTACTCACAAGAGTGATCTCCACAGCCACTCCAAGACTCCAGGTAGAGTCTGCTGATTTTGAAACTCTTTATTTTTTGTATGTCCTGGTTTTAAAATAAAGCTTTGTTTCTATTATTACAAGGCAAAAGGAAAAACATTAAAGGCCCTGACACACCAAGGAGATCGTCGGCCGTCGGTCCTAGTTGGACCGTCGGTGAGCGATCGTCGCCCTAGTTTTTGCGGTGTGTCCTCGTCGGCCCCCGTCGGCCTTTTTTCCGCTGATTCGACATGTTGCATCAGAGTCAGTGAAAGGAATCACTCTGATTGGCTGTTTGGAGGTTTTATGTATCTCCAGCTCTCGACACAGGTTCAGGAAAGCCCCTTGAGCCTGCCGCTGTAGTATCCATGCTTTTACCCATTAATGCGGTTTCTCCTTATTTGTCGCCTCCGCCTCTTCTTTTCTTTTTCCACTAAAAGACCAAGGGCTGACAACGCCAGTGCCATTTTCAACTATTTATCAGACACATTTCTCCATCAGTAATCTACCTATAATATGAGTGGTGAGGTACCGCTTGGCGTGTCAGGGCCTTAATAGAACTTCACAAGAAAGACAAGAAGAGTGTTTACAGGGTGAATAAACGATATTTAGAAACAAGGACAGGTTTGCTGTTTTGTTGCTGTTTTGGTTTATTAGGACTCTCTTCTTTTATCTTAGTGCGATCAATCATTTCAATAAAAGTTTCATTATCAAGTATCAGTAAATAGATATCTGATTTTTGACAACAAACAACAAAACCATAAAAAGATGATGATTTATATTTATACTCCAAATATGTCCCAACATCTTTTTATACGTTTGTCTTTTTCTATTTTTGGATGTTTAAGGTACGTTCACACCTGAGCCGTTTGGTCCGTTTGAAATGAACTCTAATGCGCCATCTTATTTGTGGTAGTAGTTTGGGGTGGCGTGATTGCTCAAACGAACTTTGGTGTGTAAAAACGGGGGTCTCGTTTCTCTTCCAAGTGCACCAGAATTATGTTCGTTATGCGTGAACAAACAAGTGAAGTGAACCAGACAGCAGTGCATTGTGGGTTGAATTTGGCCATCTGTAATTGATGTCAAATAGGTTTGCAAAACGTGGCTAACGTTAGCATTGTTCACTACACCAGCCTTCAGTCCCTCCTGCAGGTTAACGTGCTCATGCCTGTGCTTAAAGTGGTTACACATTGCTCCGGTCGATATGGCAGTTTAACCTGACACAGCCGACATAAAACTTTACCTCCATTTTATAGTTCAAAGTACTGACGAACTGCGCCGCGCTATGGGATGCAATTCTTCCACTATCCTGTTGTTGTCTTTGGGGTCATAGTGCAGCTTTAAGCCCCGAGTATATTTTTAGCTTTTTATTACGCATACGCTAACGCATGACATCAGCCCAGCGTATCCTGCGGTGGTTTGAACATTTGTTGTGCACGTCCTCAGAAATGCATGCTACACGTCCGCGAGATGCAATATGCATATAACCACTAGGAGCAGTGTGGAGTTGTACGGTGATGATGTGATGTGATGACATCGTAGACACCAAAGAGCCGCTACAACAATGGAGGAAAGATGTGAAGAAAAGTGAATAGATTAAGTCCACAGCTGCCCGCACTATGATGTGTTATTGCCGCTGCATAGCAGCAAACATGCGTGCCAAAAAAGCTAGCGACAGATCATCTCTGTCTGATTTATGCGGTGCTCCCTCCAGAGGAATCCTCCAGTAACACACGTTGTGCAAAGGGAAGGATGTGAACATTTACATTCCCATTGTTTCTTTGACCCTGTGTTGTTGATTCTTTATCACTTTGCTTATCTGATGCACTTTAGACAAACCGGTCATCTGACCCCCCCCCCCATGTTTCAGGTGTTGGCCTCTCAGTGCCTGACGGCGCTGTGTGCCAGTGCAGGAGGAGGAGATGGCTGCACAGTGGCAGAGCAGCAAGAGATAGACGTCCTGCTCAGCGCCCTGCTGTCATCCTGCTTCTCTGTCCGGGACGCTGCCCTCAGGGTGAGCTTTGTTTCACGTGATAAGAGATGTTTAGTAGAGATTTGTTCCTGCCACAGTAGAGCAAACACATTTGAATGTTTCTCCACAGATTCAGCTTTTAAAAAAGAAACACAGCTTCTATACAAAGATGAAAGCACTGCTTTGTGATGATCTAGCCTCGCATGTATTCCTCTAAGATGTGCTGTTAACGCATGATCTCTCCGTGCTCAGGGACTGTTGGAGATGGAGTTTGCCCTGTCCACAGACAGCTCGGAGACCAGCGGCCTTAGTTTACTGCGCAGGCTTTGGGTGTCCACGTTTGATGTTGAGGAGGAGGGCCGAGCCTTAGCTGAAAAGTAATTATTACAGGGTTACATTTTCCTGAATTCTACTGTTGTTTATTTCTACATGATTGATTTCTAAATATGTCCCTACAGCCGTCTCTACAGCCAACCTTAGTTCCAATAGTTCTAGTTTAGCCTGGACTTGTCATATGTCTGACTTTATGCAACGCTTTGTATTTAATATCTCTGTTTTTCTTATATTTTATTGTAAAGCCCTTTGTGACGTCTGCTTTTAAATAAACTTTACTTTCTCAGACTCTGGGAGTCTCTGGATCTGGAGTTGGTACCTGAGATCTGCTCCCTGCTGATTGGCGATGTCACCCACCATGAAGAAGCAGTCCGTTCTGCAGCAGCTGAAGCTCTGTCAAGCGCTGTTTCCCAGTACAGAGACCAGTCTGCTGCCGTACTCGGCCAGCTTACTGAGCTCTACCACGAGAAACTCTATGTGAGACTGCGCCCACAGCCTTAAACATCTGGCTATCTCTTATGAAACATTGTGAGTCTGATATGTTTGTGTGCCTTTTGTTTTTAAAGAGACCCCCTCCTGTGCTGGATGCTTTGGGCAGAGTCATCTCTGAATCTCCACCTGACCAATGGGAAGCCAGGTAACGCTCAATAGATTTACAAAAGCCTTTTAAAGTTGCAATCTGGGGAGCCGAATAGAAAAGTCTGTATGCCCTTACCCCCTTCCAGGACGTTTGCTCAGTACAGTTACATATCAGATGTGATCATGAATACTGATCCTGTAAGAATCCTTTAGATCATAGGTGCTTCCTTCCTGTGAACTGAGGGCTCTTGTGACCCACTTCTTGTTTTTTTGTCAGGTGTGGAATCGCTCTTGCGCTGAACAAGCTATCCCAGTATCTGGATGAATCTCAGGTCACCCCTCTCTTCCTCTTCTTCGTTCCCGATGCACTGAATGACCGCCACCCTGAGGTGCGGCGCTGCATGCTGGATGCTGCCCTCTCTGCTCTTAACACACATGGAAAGGTACTGATTTGGCCTATTTTCAGCCAAGTACTATAGATCACACCGCATGAACACACAGATGCTGTGTTTACATGGTTAATGATTATTTCTATGTTTGATTGAACAGGATAGCGTGAGCTGCCTGCTACCAGTTTTTGAGGAGTTTCTGAAAAACGCCCCCCAGGATGCCAGCTACGACTCTGTCCGTCAGAGCGTGGTTATTCTTATGGGCTCCTTGGCCAAACATCTCGACAAGAGCGACCCCAAGGTCAAGCCCATCGTGGCCAAACTCATCACTGCACTCTCCACACCTTCACAGCAGGTATTTAATCTTCTTTGTATTTCCCCTTGCATGTATTGTTAGGCATCCAAGAGTTTGAATGTCTATACTGTAATGAACCTACTTTACTTGCTTACAATAGTTCTACATGGTTTGTCCTCCCTCAACAGGTCCAGGAATCAGTTGCAGGCTGTTTACCTCCTTTAGTCCCTGCCATAAAGGAAGACGCTGCAGGAATAGTAAGGAACCTTTTACAGCTGCTGCTGGAGAGCGACAAGTACGCAGAAAGGAAGGGAGCAGCTTACGGACTGGCCGGCCTGGTCAAAGGTCTCGGGATCCTGGCACTCAAGCAGCAGGACATTATGTCCACACTGACCGATGCCATCCAGGACAAGAAAAACTTCAGACGGAGAGAAGGTCAGTGAAGTTTTCCAACCACTTAAGTGTTTGTTTTTTTTACATTTGTGTGACTGTTTGGTTTGAGTTATCCATCATATTCTTCCCAGCATCCATTACTGGCACTCAATAATCCAACAATACAAAGTGTTTTAAGGGTTAAGGATACAGAATCACCTACCATCTCTCTTCTCTGTTCAGGAGCCCTGTTTGCCTTTGAGATGCTGTGCAACATGTTGGGGAAGCTGTTTGAGCCTTACGTGGTTCACGTACTGCCACACCTCTTGCTCTGCTTTGGAGACGGAAATCAGTATGTCAGAGAGGTGAGGCGGATATCTTCCCTGGATCCTTTGTCTCTTCTGCATTCATATCTTAATTTGCTCAAACTTAGTCTTGCACTTCAGGAGGGATTTTGTCTTGCATGTGCTGGATGTACCATCAAAATGTCCTTCATTAGAATATGAGGTCTTTCTGCACTGTCCACGGGTTAGGCGTCATGTTATTCATGCCAAAGGTGCATTAATTTAATATAAGAAATAATAATAAGACATAAAATGTGTGTGTTCTTGCAAAAGGCTGCAGATGACTGCGCCAAGGCTGTGATGAGAAACTTGAGCGCCCACGGAGTAAAACTGGTCCTCCCCTCCCTGCTGGTGGCCCTGGAGGAAGAGTCCTGGAGAACTAAAGCAGGTGAGGAGCCTTTCTCAGAGATTACTATGATATCCTGAGAGGTGGCATTTTTTTACCTATAATATATAGACACATATGCTACTCGATGACACCCCTCTGTCCTCCAGGCTCAGTGGAGTTGCTCGGTGCCATGGCTTTCTGTGCACCCAAGCAGTTGTCCTCCTGCCTGCCCAGCATTGTTCCCAAGCTGACTGAGGTGCTGACTGACTCCCACGTGAAGGTGCAGAAGGCCGGCCAGCAGGCCCTCCGACTGATTGGCTCTGTAATCCGCAACCCTGAAATCTTGGGTAAGTGACTTAAACCTGGTGTCAGCGTACCTCCTGGGTGATTGGGTCCAAGTGGACATCTTGTAAACACACTCAGGAATGATTGAAATCCAGTCTCTCAGGCTTCATTTGGACGTGTTCTAGGGCACATTTGTTCATACTCGTCAAGCAGTGTGTACGCTCGTGTGTCCTTGGCTGCTATACCGTTTCCACAGCAACAATCACGTGATGATGTAAAAGACCGTTCACCTCTAATATTTGACTGATTCAATATCCGCAGTTACAGTGAATAGTTTTTTAAAGAAAAGCTCTTATTCATTTCTCATATTAAATAACACGCGCTCAACCTAATATTATGATATTTTTCAGGACCATGACAACTTCTCACTGGAAACTGATAACGACCAGTTGAAATTAAAAACAAGAGATTATTTGTATAGCTTCAATTCGTAACAAGTGTTATCTCGAGGCGCTTTACAAAAGAGCAGATGGGATAATATGCAGGAAGGATTTCTCCTGTTATCCACACTTCCTTGATGCTGAGGTGGAGGTCAGAGCAGGCCGTGCATGAATGAGGACGGGGATGGTTGTGGGGACGACACAGTCCGATGGGTGTCAGGCGGTGGTCTCTGATTAGGTTAATTAACTAATACTTAATAAGGTAGCATACAATTAAAATGTGGACAGTAGAAATAACCACATGCATTACGTCTTCCTGTGATGCACTTTCTCACGTGACTGATGCATAGAAAACGAGTATTTTGATACAATGCCATTCTTCCTCTCTCAGCAATCACCCCCATCCTGCTGGATGCTCTCACTGATCCGTCCAGGAGGACCCAGACATGTCTGCAGACCCTACTGGACACTAAGTTTGTTCACTTCATTGACGCCCCCTCTCTGGCCCTAATCATGCCCATCGTCCAGAGAGCCTTCCAGGATCGCTCCACTGACACTCGTAAGATGGCCGCTCAGATCATTGGCAACATGTACTCCCTAACTGACCAGAAGGTACACATCACTTTATCATTCAGTGAGCTTTAACGAGTCCTTTAAACCACTGCAGTGTGAAGACTTCTTTGATGTGTTTGTGTTTCTCTTTATAGGATCTGTCACCCTACCTACCAAGTGTTATCCCTGGACTGAAGGCCTCTCTGTTGGACCCGGTGCCTGAGGTGTGATAAGTTATCGAAACAGTACTTTTGTATTTTGTGTTCTGTGTTTTTGAATGGTGGCTGTAGCTTCTCTTCTTCCTCTTCTCTCCAGGTTCGTACGGTTTCGGCCAAAGCCCTGGGTGCCATGGTGAAGGGGATGGGTGAATCCTGCTTTGATGACCTGCTGCCGTGGCTCATGGAGACGTTGGCCTCTGAACAGAGCTCTGTAGATCGCTCTGGAGCTGCACAAGGTCGGTCCCCTTACACTCTACCCCTGCACTGTTTCTGAGTTGCTCGTAATCATGTGACTTAATGTATGTGTTTTGTGTCTTTAGGTCTGGCTGAAGTGATGGCTGGACTGGGAGTTGAGAAGTTAGACAAGCTGATGCCAGATGTTGTACAAACAGCCAGCAAGGTAGACATCGCGTCCCATGTGAGAGACGGCTACATCATGATGTTCATCTACCTGCCCCTGACCTTTGGAGACCGGTTTACTCCCTATGTTGGGCCGATCATTCCCTGCATCCTAAAGGTATTATAAGGAATGTTTCAGTTGTGTTTTATTCTGTGAATCTGTATGAAGGACCACCAATCACTTCTCCTCTATCTCTGCGTTGTCCACCAGGCTCTGGCTGATGAGAATGAATATGTGAGAGACACCGCACTCCGAGCAGGCCAGCGAATCATTAGCATGTATGCTGAGACCGCCATCGCACTGCTGCTTCCTGAGCTGGAGCAGGGCCTGTTCGATGACTTGTGGAGAATTAGGTCAGAATGAAATACACAATAGAACATCAGTGAGATAATAAATGTCCGGTATATTGACCAGGTGTCTGTTCATGTCGTTGTTTCTCTGCAGGTTCAGCTCGGTGCAGCTTCTCGGAGATCTGTTGTTCCACATCTCTGGAGTGACCGGAAAGATGACCACAGAGACTGCGTCTGAGGATGACAACTTTGGAACAGCTCAATCCAATAAGGTATGAGTACATTTCAACAAGTCCTCCACAGGGCCCCCGGTGTTGTAGTGTGGTGTTGTTCTGCTTTATGAGATGGTTTTGTTGTTGACCTATAACCTTTACTCCACCAGGCAATCATCGGGGCTCTTGGCGGTGAGCGGCGTAATCGTGTCCTGTCTGGTCTCTATATGGGCCGTTCAGACACTCAGCTGGTGGTTCGACAGGCGTCCCTCCATGTGTGGAAGATAGTTGTGTCCAACACCCCCAGAACTCTTCGAGAGATCCTCCCGACCCTCTTCAGTCTGCTGCTGGGCTTCTTGGCTTCCAACTGTCCTGACAAGAGAACGGTAACACTCATTAGCATGTGTAAACTCGTTCTCTTTGACTGACCCCTCAGCGTGCAGTTAGTGTTCTCCCTGTCACTGTGTACGTGCCTCTACAGAGCTCTTTTTTTGTGGATTTAGATCGCTGCCAGGACGCTGGGAGATCTGGTCCGAAAGCTAGGAGAGAAGATTCTTCCTGAGATAATCCCCATCCTGGAGGAAGGGCTGCGCTCTGAGAAGAGTGATGAGAGGCAGGGAGTCTGCATTGGCCTCAGCGAGATCATGAAGTCGACCAGCAAAGACGCGGTGAGCCGAGATCCTGTAGTAACTCACAAAAACATGCAGCACAATCTCTCCTGTGGAAGAGTAACTTACAGATTACAGTCGTGAAGTAAGACATGATAAACACGTTTTTAAGTTATGGTTCATGTTTTGTGTTTCATTAGACTTCTTAAGAGGAGCAGATTACTCACCAACCTGTCAGCAGGAACTTTAGTCTACTCTCCTAAAATAAAGTCAAGTTCTTGACCTGATTTTCAGCAGCTTTCAAACCTGAAAAACACATTTAGACCTCGTTCAATATAAAACTATGTTACCATATCTCTAAAGTGAGGCAAGTTATAAAAGTAGCTTGTTGATCTGTCTTTATTGAGTATAAGGTCCAATCAGTAAGATGTGTAGAGACTGAAATGATAAAGTGACCTTACTATATGATCAGACATTAAGGAAACATGCTATGTTGAAGTGCTGGCTTCTCTGACAACAATGCAGCAGCCAGTATGTCCTCCTTCTAACTTTAGATTCTGGTCCTGAATGGTCTGGATTTGTTTGGACCAGAGAAGGTAGGCGGTTTTAAGGCACCCCAACGCGGCCGTTTTGGACGCCCCTCGGTTTGCCAGATATGAGACCAGTTATCAGGTCAAACCAACAAGAGAACTGGTTCAGATAGAAGTGATTGTACCCGACCTAAAAAGCCTCTGCATGTTTCTAATAAGCTCCACGAGCAGAAACGTGCTCAAACTAGGATCAATATTGGAGATGCTTTTGAAAAATGGAGAGAGGTTAGAACGCAGAAAGGTTTACAGACCGATGCAGAGCTGGATAAACACTGAAGCTTCAGAGTCCACCACATGGCAACCTGCGTGAGCATCCACTCTAGAGAGGAGGGGGCGGGGGGAGACAGCTCTCTCCAATGGTTTTAATTTGGACTGCAGTACCCATTTTAAACACTAGGTGTCAGAGTTACATATTGCTCCTTTTACAATCAAAAGTCTTTGCTGTAATTACAGTACTGGATGTCAAGGTTCAAAATGTAATGAAACTTTAAACACTTTCTGCATTTTAAGTGACGGTCACAAATGAGCGTTGGTGACATATTGAGGATGACACATCAATCAATCAATCAATCAATCAATCAACCTTTATTTGTATAGCGCCAATTTACAACACATAACTGCTTTGAATCCAAACAGTTACCTGGTGTATCTCCTTACTTTCTGTAAGTCATTATGTAATGACAGTGGATCCCAAATATATTCTCAGGAGTCCTTGTTCCAGTAGGAAGATGAGATTGAGTTTGGAAATCTTGAATAAGGACAGAAAGCATTGAAACATCCGTTTGATATCGAAGATCATCGTTGGTGGTTTCCTTTGAAAACAACGAAACATTAACCTGATGGTGTTGTTGTGTAGGTGCTGGTCTTCTCAGAGTCCCTGGTCCCAACAGTGAGGAAGGCTCTCTGCGACCCTCTGGAGGAGGTCCGAGAGGCTGCAGCGAAAACCTTTGAGCAGCTTCACACAACCATCGGCCACCAGGCACTGGATGACATCCTGCCGACGCTGCTTAAACAGCTGGTGAGGGAACAAAGACACAAACACAACGTAGACTGCCTTTTAAAGTTTCTAATCGAGATAAACACTCAACACTGAATGTGTTTCCAGGATGACGAGGACACGGCGGAGTTTGCCTTGGACGGCCTGAAGCAAGTCATGGCGGTGAAGAGTCGCTCTGTGCTGCCTTACTTAGTTCCAAAGGTAAAAGGTCACAGTCACCATCTCAGTGCTTTGGTTTTTACAACGTTAACAGTGTTTAATAATGTTGTTAGGTATGACTAAAGCGAATGTGTTCTCTGGTTGTAACAGCTGACTGCTCCTCCTGTGAACACCCGTGTGTTGGCGTTCTTGTCGGCTGTGGCTGGTGATGCTCTGACACGCCACCTAGGGGTCATCCTGCCTGCCATACTCTCCTCCCTGAAAGAAAAGCTGGGAGCGGAGGATGAAGCCCAGGTAACGACAGCAGAACTGCTGAAGCCTTTCATTGTTTCGTTTTAAAGAACAAACCGTAATCGATAAATGTCCTGCCTTCGCTACAGGAACTGTGCAGCTGTCAAACAGTTATCCTCTCCGTGGAGGACGAGGTCGGTCAGCGGATCATCATAGATGACCTGCTGGAGGCCACACGAGGCCCCGATCCTGGCCTCAGACAGGCTTCCGTCACCATCCTCAACGGCTACTTTGCCCGCACTCGCCTAGACTACAGTGCCCACACTCGCAACCTGCTGTCGGGGCTTATCCGCCTTCTGAATGACTCCAACCCAGAGGTCCTGGTTCAGAGCTGGGACACCATCAACTCCATAACCAAGGTATGTTGATAAGACGAGCGCTTTTAACACTTTTATCAAGAGGATATGACCTGATGATGTTTTCTTTTTGCGTGTGTAGAAACTCGATGCAAGCAGCCAGCTGGCTCTGATTGACGACCTGCATCGAGACATCAGATCAGTAGCTGCAGACGTTAGGGGTCAGCACCTGCCTGGATTCTGTCTGCCCAAGAAGGTAAGAAGGCTTCTCCTGACATGAACACTTAAACCTTAAATACATGTAGATGATGTACGACTTGTGTTCAGCTTTCTTCCTGAGCTTCTTTTTCATAAACTACTTGAAATGAGTTGTGACCATGCAGTGGACGGGGACCTGGTGTCCATACTCACATATGTGACTGTAGTTATAACTCACTATTTAAAGAAACATCAGCCTCCAATTGTTTTCTCCTCTCTCTCTCTCTCTCTCTCTCTCTCTCTCTCTCTCTCTCTCTCTCCCATCTTCAACCAAACCGGAATGTGATTAATATGGATTTATCTGCAATTCTGGATTCTCCACCCTGAAACTTGACCCACAAACTTTCTTTAGCTATTGAAGTGTTTCTGCACACACAGACTCTTACTGGGCCGCTCGTCCAGGTGGCCTATATTCAAGATTTAAGAAAGGCATTTTAAATATCCTCGTACAGTTGCGATCTTAGATCAATGAACCAGTGGGCGGTGTGCACTTGCTCTCTAACACTAACATGTGGATACTCTGAAGGTGATCAGAGACGTCCGTGTTTGTCTCTTCTTCAATGCAAACCAAAGCAAACATTTCCAATGTTCAATTTAAATGCACAGTATGTAACTCCACCACTAGGGGGCTCTCAATCAACATTGAGGTTGCCGATGGGTCCCCAGCTCCTGCAGCCACATGTCCAATGTGTCCTTGGGCAAGACACTTAACCCTTATTTGCTCCCGCTGCTTCGTCAGCGGCGTGTGAATGTGTATGAATGGATGAGTTAATACTAATGGACTCTTTACACAGCAGTCTCTACCATCAGTGTGTGAATGTGTAGGTGTGACCTGCAGTGTAAAAGAGCTTTGACTAGTCAGAAGACTAGAAAAGAAATATACAAGCTCAAGAGAATTTACAGTTTAGATTATCTGGCAAAAGATTGCAGTCAGAAGGAGCTTAATTTAAAGTCACGTCTGCCGTTTTCTTTTTTTGGTATTTGGGACGAGGCAGGAAGGTTGCTGGGTGTGTCTGAGAGAGGCTGAGGATAACATCTGAGATTATAAGAACAGCTGGCTGACAGACGTCCTCCCTTTCCTCCTTCATCAGTTTATTATGACACAAAAATCACAAACATCTGGAGTTAGTTTTTGTGTTGTTCACGGGAGGAAACTGTTCATCTTTTATTGCTTAACACGTGACTGTTTTGAGGACTACTAACATGTAAATCTAAGAAGTCCACCTGCACACCTCAGACAGTCAAAAACCTTTGATTAGTTAGAAATATTATCATTATTGAATTATGTTAATGTCCCTTCTATAGAAAATTATCCTTGAATGTCAGACGTTCAACGTGTGATGATTCACTGCAGCTCACTTCTTTACTTGAATGTTCAAACGGGGAACTCAGAGTGTCAGCTCCATGCTCATGTTTCTGATTTTCTCTCTTTCCTCAGGGTGTGACTTGCATCCTGCCTGTGCTCAGGGAAGGTGTCCTCACTGGTAGTCCAGAGCAGAAGGAAGAGGCTGCTAAAGCGTTAGGAGGGGTGATTAAACTGACCTCCCCTGAGGCACTGCGGCCCTCTGTGGTGAACATCACAGGACCACTCATTCGCATATTGGGAGACCGATTTGCCTGGACAGTCAAGACGGCTCTGTTGGAGACTCTCACTCTGCTGCTTGCAAAGGTCTGAATCTGTGCATCACTTAATGATTGGTAATGAGACATGGATGATCACATTGACATGCTCACCTCTGGATTGAATTCCTCCACCAGGTGGGCATTGCCCTGAAGCCTTTCCTGCCTCAGCTGCAGACAACCTTCCTGAAGGCTCTGCAGGACTCGAGCCGTGGTGTCAGGCTGAGGGCCGCGGAGGCTCTGGGTCAGCTGGTGTCCATTCACTCTAAGGTGGACCCGCTCTTCACAGAGCAGCTCGCTGCCATTCGCAATGCTGAGGACTCCGGAGTCAGGTGAGCTCTCACTCAGCATTTAACTACCAAACTAGGTGTTCTGTCCTTTAATGCTCTAATTCAACTGTTTACGCCAAAGGAATGAATCTGCTTTTAATATCGCAGGCCCCAAAAAAGACGACACCTTTTTGCTCACAGTTTGAATTTCACTGGAGGATGTTTTGAGTTATTACTTTAGTGGAGGAGAATGGTGGATGAGCGTGACTCAAACACTCAAAGCTTGATCCAGAGGATAACTGGACTTGGTTGAAGTTCTTGGCCCAGTCGTTTGCAGACTGGTGCAGGTCATCCTTCCTGGATATTAATTAATTTATTAAACAAAAAATGTCTTCTTTCATGCCAACACCTCTGCTATGGGATGACTGTTCAATTTTTACATCAATGGCTTCCTTAGCACCTGTTTCACACCAGCGGTCTTCTCTTGCCTGTATGTGAACCTAACTGTCTGAAGGAGTGTCATTAGTCGCTGAAGCTGAAGAATCCGGACCTGGAGACGATTCTGTGCAGGGTCATGAATTTGAGGAAGGGTTTTCTGTCGCCTTGGTGTATACTCCCCTTCATTCCTTGATGCATTGGATGGCTGAATACATTGCTCTGTTTATTTTGGGTAGACAAGGCTCTGTCTTAGTGTGATGAATGGTTTGAAATGTACTTGAATCGTGCTTCAGCACGGTACGGGACAACTTTGCCTAGTGCGAGTGCGCTCTTAACTGTCATCCTGGGTGACGATTTCTATCGTGTTCAGCAAAGTTTAGAACGGGCTGTTTCTGTGCAGCTGTGTCGCTCTTTTAGTACCGTCTGTTTTCACTTTGTCGAGTTTGCACTCCTACTAGCTACAGTACGGTAGATGAGCGCTCGGCCTTCGCTGAAAGTTGTGATGTACAGACCCTCATCCCTCGACTCTCTCTGCTCACTTGTTGTCTCCCTGAGAGGTTTCTGAACCTTCCTCTTTCTCTCTGCCCTTCACGGTACATTTTGAGCCATACGATGTCGGGTTCTTAATTCTTATAACCCCTCATCCTGCAAATGGTGTGAGTAATAAAAGGAGGTTCTGGTCCACACAACCATTAGCATACTAGCTCTGTCCACCAGTCAGTTAAGTACTGAAGAAACCTGACCGTTGAATCATCTTCAAAAACTTCAACTAAGTCGAGTTTTCAGACAATGATTGTGAAAACATTTGTTTATATTCCTGTGGATCCCAAGAGGACAGGCTGAAGAACAGATTTCATATATCTTCATTACTCCGATGTCTTTAGTGGTGTTTAAAAAGTCTTGATTGTCCTCTTCAAACCTGTAAAGATCCTTCAGGTGGAGTGATCTGAAACGACATTCTGTCTTTGGTTAAATTACTCACAACATTATTCTGTGAGGAGAGGTTGTGATAATGTGCTGCCTCAGCCACAAAGGTTTGGCAACAGGATGCATTCATGATGTTTGCTCATCATCAAACTACTGGATTAGCTTCAGTCCTGAGAAGATCAATGAAAGCGAGGCTCGATGCGTGAAATCGTCTCCTGCAGAGACAGAGCAGCTCATCACAAAGACGGGAGGAGGACACTGCTGAGTTACATGATCCACTTTGAATTGTCCCACTGAGAGCTTATCTTTGTCCCATTTTAAATCACCACATTTAATAAACCCAACATTAATACTGGTTTATTCTTTAAAATCAGTATTTAGCAACAAACTGAATCTGATTGAGTGTGCTCACAGGCCTGTGGTTTGGTGCATTTTTAAATACTGTTAAATAATCGTTTGTGTTTTTACTTCATGCTTGACTCATTTCTGGCTGTGTTCTGATTTCTCTCAGAGAGACCATGCTCCAAGCTTTAAGGTTTGTCATCCAGGGGGCCGGGGCGAAGGTGGACCCAGCCATCCGCAAGAACATCACCCCCACATTACTGGGCATGCTGGGACATGACGAGGTATGACAGGAAGAGCAGCTGCTCTGCAGGAACTACTAGAAGATGTGTTTATAGATGTGGCAGCACGTCTGTGTTCTTTAAAACCCAAAGTCCTGATAGCTGCTGAATGCATGACGTGATGAGCAACAAATAAAAAGTCTAACCCTTTCCACACATGTAGGGATTTCACAGAGCGTTGTTCATCTGAGTCGTTTCCTCTGTGATCACAGCAGAAAAACGGAAGTCAAGTAGAGAGGATGTGGTTTTATAAAAAGGGTTTGAAACCTTTATGTCTGTATGAGAATATATGACTGTCAACCTGTCTTCTGTCTGTCTGTCTGTCTGTCTGTGTGTGTGCGTGTGTGTGTGCGTGTGTGTCTGTGTGTGTGTGTGTCTGTGTGTGTGTGCGTGTTTGTGTGCATGTGTGCGTGCGTGTGTGTGCGTGTGTCTGTGCGTGTGTGTGCGTGCGTGCGTGTCTCTTTGTGCAGGATGCAACACGTATGGCCTCGGCTGGCTGTATCGGCGAGCTGTGTGCCTTCCTGTCAGAAGAGGAGCTGAAGACTTTGTTACTTCAGCACGTCTTGGGTCGGTATTTAATTACAGTTATCGCTACATATCAGATACAACATTATGTGTATTCTCTTCTTTAATGTCGTCAATGCACTTTATTATCGTGGTTCATCACAGACGTTACAACGATGTTGATGAAATACTTTCTGCAGTACAGATGTTCATCATCACAGTATCATGGAAGTGTGACTTACACTCTGACTAACATTTCTTCTCGCCCTTCAGCGGACGTGTCAGGTGTCGACTGGATGGTGCGTCATGGCCGTAGCTTGGCGCTGGCCATAGCTGTCAAATGTGCTCCTGAGAAGCTGTGTGGGAAGGACTACTGTGATACTGTGATGGAAACCGTGTTGGCCAATGCCACAGCTGACAGGGTGAGGAGAAAGTTTGAGCTGCTCTCACGTCTTTAAAAAAATATCCCTGTTAATATCTGTTACGAACTGATCAACCTGGCTGCGATGAATATAGTGTACAACTAACCTTTAATGATGGAGTTGGATATTTTCATTCATATGGTTTTAGAGTTGTGGTTTCATTTGCAGTTACCAATGCACTTGTTTTTCTCAGGTTTTAATGTAACGTTAAGGCTCTGTGTCCACCTGGCGTTTTTTCTCGTGCAGAAAAGCGCTGACTGTGCGCTAAGGAGCTCTTGTACTGCACGTCAGTCCTGTCTCTATGACAACAGTCTGTTTACAACGGCTGCTGTATGACCGTCACTGCTCCGTTACTTTTTACTGCATGTTTTATATTTGAGATCGTTTATACTCCAGCAGACACGGAGCAAAGACGATGTGGGTACAAGACACGATCCGAAGGTGGCAAAACTACGGGGGAATAGCTTATATTTGGAAAAGAGCGCCAGTGACGTTACAGCGCCTTTCTGAAAAGTTGAAAGATCTTCAACTTTAGCACTCGGAGCGGCTGCACAAAAAAAGGCGAAGCGCTCGGATAGAAGACGCTGAGTGCTGCACTATTTTGCTCCGGGCGGCAAACGCTCTCTACTCATTGAAAACAATTGAAAAAATGCGCTAGGTGGACACGGGGCCTAAGGTTACCAGGCAACCAGAGGAAGTCCCTACTTCTAGGATATAGTAGTATTGAACATAACATACCATAAAGCCAACATGATAAAACGTGTTTTTGGTGAGCTTTGCATGTTTTTGTAACTTTTGGATAGAGACCTGAAAGTCACCTTTCCTGTCCAGTCTTAAGGCTAAGCTAATTAGCTGTCAGTAGTAACTTCTTCTGCACATACAAGGTAATCGTATCAAACTTATTCCACAAATGTTGACATGTTTAAGAAGGAGATGTATAAAGGAATTCATTCATGACTGAACCAAGAACCAGAGTGTAGTCGGTTACATACCAACCTGCCTGATCTGCAACAATCTGATGTCCAGTAGAGCTGCAGACTTTAGGTTATCAGACATTAAAGAGGACATATTATCCCCCTTTTCCACCTTTTCAAACAGTCCCCTGTGGTCTAAATGAAACATCTGTTCTGTGCTTTGGTCAAAATATAACATGAATCAAGCACCAGAGGAGGTTTGTGACCCTGTATAAACCAGCTCTCTCAGAACGCTCCGTTTTGGTGTGTGTGTCTCTTTAAATGCAATGAGCCCCCCTGAGTTTTCCCAGTAGACATTACTCCTCTGTAGCGAGAATAAAAATGGCAGACCTGTGCAAAGGTTTTGCTCTAGGCTGGGGGTGGAGTCCATGGGTGGAGAAACCAGGGGAGAGGAGGGTATTTTTTTACCAGAATCCCACTGTGACATCACAAGGAGAGCAAATTTGAAACAGAGCATTTTTTCCTCTGTGTTGTAAGACTTATGCAGACCACAAACAAAGGACTGGACGGGGTTATTTCACATTTTGTGGGTCGATAGACACTCAGGTTACCCAAATAAATGTTCAAAAACACTGTGAAAGTGGATTTTTCATAATATGTCCCCTTTAATAAAGGATTCAACAAATACAGAGAAAGTAAATTTATCTTTATTTTCTGTCCATATAACAACAACCTCAAACGTATACGGTCTAGTGAAGGTGTGGTCGTACAGCTTTAAATCTTATGTCCTATACTGTTCCATCATTTGCACTTCATCCATTGCTTTTGCCCTCATGTGGGGTGTCAAGTTGCTCCTGCTGCTTCGTCAGCGGCGTGTGAATGTGTATGAATGGATGAGTTAATAGTGATGGCAGCCTCTGCCATCAGTGTGTGAATGTGAAGGTGTGACCATTTACCATGTGTATCAGTACAAATTCTACCTTTGCTCTCCTTACAGATTCCCATAGCGACCAGTGGGATCAGAGCTATGGGATACCTGATGAGGCATCATCTCCAAACTGAAGGAGGCAGTAGTGTTTCTCAGCGCACCATCACACAGTTTGTCAAGGTACAGGCACCAAAACATCCACGAATGCTGCCTCGAAATGTAGTTAGTGTCATACTAGTGATTGCATAAGAGCAACTTGACAGAGCAGTAAATAAAGACTAAAGGTCATAACAATGTGTGTCAAGGAAAAAAGGAATACAGTGATGAGTACCTACGGGGTCAGAAACAAGTTTGTTCCTCAACCTGCGACTGAGACGGATCGCTGAAAGTTCAGAAAGGCGACTCAGTGTTTACATCAAGCATTCAACGTAGATTACAGAACGATGAAAAATGGAGTGTGGTACCTCACCAGAACATACAATCTGAGCCAGGTGAACTGAAGCTCTTCATATTCTTAGCTTCAAATGAAGAAAATAAAGAAAACACATCAGGTGATCGGTGGGTTGAAAGTCTTACTGACCAACACAGCCATCGTTTACTCTGAAATTTACAGGAGCTCATTTATTTAGCGGGTACTTGCTTTAGCAGTAGGCTTTGGTAGAAGGTGGTTTTGTATTTTGATGTCACTTGTCTTTGTGACCACGCAGTGTCTTCAGAACCAGTCGAGTGACATCAGACTGGTGTCGGAGCGGGTGCTGTGGTGGGTTTTCAAAGACCCAGCAACGCCCTCTATGGAGGCCAACCTCATCAAGCCCCTGCTGAAGAGTCTGCTGGACAACACCAAGGACAAGAACACCAGCGTCAGAGCTCAGAGTGAACACACCATTGTCAACCTGCTGCGGCTCCGCCAGGGAGAAGAAACTATGCAGGTGAGACTCCACACTTTCTAAAACCCATAAATACACAAATACAACTTAAGAAAAAAACACTCACTGTTTGTTCTTCTCCAACAGAGTATTGCTGCCATTCTGGACTCTGCAAGCAACGACCTGCTGTCTGAGTGTCATCGGCGTTCCTTGAAGAAAATCGCCAGCCAGCCAGACTCCAATGAAGAGATAGACGACACCATCCTAACGTGATGGGGCGGAGAAATGAAATGATTTTGTAGATCCCCACAACCCAAACATTACACATGCCTGTGTTGCCTTTACTGGACCATGGCTGAAATGGGCTTTCCCACATATTACCAAACAAATACCTTTCTTGTTCTTTTTCTCTTTGATTATTTTAGCAGTCTTTAAGCCAAATTTACATGTTTTTTTATTTTTAATTTGATCTCAAAATTGCCTGGTACTCTTGTACTGAACTACATAAGGCCTATTTGTTTGTAGTTTGTGTGTTTTGCAACTCAATTTACCAAACGGTTTCAAATTCTGCTGTAATGAAAAGACGCCCCTTTCTTTAACCTTCCTTTGGACTTTTGTGTCGGAGCTTTTTTTGGGGGGGAAGCGAAGCTCTTACAACAAAAAACATCTTCATCATTTCAGTGATATGGTTGTAATAAGGCAATATGAAATAAAAGATCTTGATTTCATGCTGTATTATGAGAAATGGTGGTATCTTTTTTCTGCAGGGTTTGATTTAGGGGCCTTGATTTATGCACCCTACACTTTTGAGGCGCATCCCTTGGAATGACACTCAAGTAAAATATCCAATGGAGCCCCTTAGCGTAGTGGTCATTACGTGTGCCTCCCATGTACGGAGACTATAATCCTCCAAGTGGGCGGCCCAGGGTTTGAATCACACCTGTGGCTCCTTTCCCGCATGTCATTCACCTCTCTTTCTCCCGAATTTCTGACTGTCCTGTCTCCAGTGGTGTAGTGCAGTGTATACGGAGTATATCCACTTAGTCTCCATGGGGTGTACCCACTTCTAAATCCCCTCTGATTCACACCATTGATTGATGGACAATATTCAGTAGCATGCTGCACGGATGGTGTAGGGATGACCCTACTACTCTGTCTCTAATTGGCTCATACACACTAATTATGCAAGAGTAGTCTTGCATGCCATTGTTAATAATTGAGGCTGATTATCCTCCGCTGGACGGGACACTAAAAAAGCATTTTGGGGAAAAATTAACAGTATACCACTTTTTTTAGGAACCACTACACTCTCCTGTCTCTACAATAAAGGCATGAAAATCCCCCAAAAAATATAAAAAGGAAAACTTCCACTTTTGTTTACGTTGTGGTAAATTAAGCAACATTTGTGAGATGCCATTCAATTTGTGTTAATAGAGGGATGTGAAGATTTATAATTCACAATTTTAATAATGTGTTTGAAACAACACAAACAGTACACAGTTTCCATTAAAGGAGCAGAATCTATTTTAAAAACAGAAATGTCTTCAGCTCATCTCCATCTGGTATTCCCGCTGGGTAAGGGTACTGTCGTGAATCACCGGGATGGATCAGGTCTGCTGCTGGAGTCCGACGGTCACGGACTGTGACGGCTCTGTTGTAGCAGGAGCCTGCGCAGTGTGGCCGGGTTACACTTTGGGTGCAGCTCCACCAGAGAAGGAAGCGGAGTTTCCGGCTGTTTGAAGCGGAGTGAGAGGACTGCTGACGCCGCGAAACCCCGAGATAAACGCCGCCGGCTTGGGGGGGGGCTGATACTTTCTAACATTGGTAGTGGTCGTTTTCTTTCACACCGTGGAATCTGGGGTCTGTTTCTTATTCTTACAAGCCCAGGGGGTCGGTCAGAAAACCAAGCAAAGAAGCGGCACAAGGCGGGGGGAGCCACCAGCTACCGGCATGGCCAGGGACTACGATTACCTCTTCAAGCTGCTCATCATCGGTGACAGCGGTAAGGCGACACCGGGGATGTGGGACGGGAAGTGGGCCTCGGTTTGGTCTTATTTTCTGACAAGGTGTAGAAGAAGAAACGCAGCATTATGTTCCCGGCGTGGGTCTAAGTTATTTTAACTTAGTGATGTTTGTAATTTAATGCACGAATATGATTGGTGATTTTTCCACGTCCGCCATGTTATTGTGGCGTTGACAGGGCGGAGGTTGTGTGTCCGGGCGGGCGGTGTATGTCAGCCGATCAGGCCGGATATCGCACCCAGTCTCTGACAATTTCTAACGTCTTTACACTTTGCTGAGACTTTAATTTGAGCACTACAACAAAACACACTCTGTGCCCATCATGTCTGCACAAGCCGGGCTCCCACACTCCTCTAATTTGGCCTTATTTGTTTTTTTTTTCTCATGTGTTAGCTACGTTAGCTAGCTGCAAGTTATGCTAACATTACTTTGAGGCTGTTATTTAGCTTCATATGAACTAAATGTAGAAAGATGCGGTTATTCCTATCAGTTAAGGTATGTTTACATGCGCTATTATTAGTTTACTTTGTTGCACGGAGGTAAGTCCAATAAGTCAAGTTATTGAAATGCATTTTGCTATTTAGCTGGCTAGCATGATAGTGCTAGCTGCTATATAGTGGAGGTATGCTGTACTGCAGTCCAGCTAAACAAGGTACACTGAGACTTATCAAGTCCCTTAATATTTACAGTCTATGCTCGTTTGTATATTTCTTTTCTGGTCTTCTGACTACTCAAAGCTCTTTTACACCGCAGGTCACACCTACACATTCACACACTGATGGTAGAGGCTGCTAAGAGTCCCATCAGTATTAACTCATCCATTCATACACATTCATACGAAGCAGCGGGAGCAATTCAGGGTTAAGTGTCTTGCCCAAGGACACATCAAGCATGTGGCTGCAGTAGCTGGGGATCGAACCCTCGACCTTCAAAGCCTTTGAGTCTAAAGAATAACCGGGTTACTGTAACTGTGTTTGGTTAATGTTGAAAGTAGTTACAGACTGTTTCACTGTCACAGGCAGGTAGTAGAAGCACCCTCGGTAGTATTATGGGCGGCCGTGGCTTAGTGGTAGAGTTGGTTGTCTCTCAATCAGAAGGTCGGGGGTTTGACCCCCAGCTCCTGCAGGCACATGTCCTTGGGCAAGACACCCAAGTGGCACCCGCTGCTGCATGAGTGGCGTGTGAATGTGTATGAATGCATGACTCTTAGCGGCCTCTACAATCAGAGTGTGAAGAAGTAGGTGTGACCTGCGGTGCTTAGAGTAGTCAGAAGACAATAAAACGCTTAAAAAGTCCATATACCATTTACCTTTTACTATGACCTCAGCCGGGAGAGCTTTCTTCGTTGGCAGTAGATCATTCATTGACAGGCCTGATTCTGGTACTAGCCTATCAGCTGCTCACAGTAACAACTTAATCACAGCAGGCCCTTCACTGTTGCTCACACAGACGCCAGTGTCCGCTCAGTGTCCCCACAGTGTTCTCTCAGCTGAAGCATGGGGGTACTATACTGTCTGCAGTGCCACACAGAGATTATTTAGAACGATGCCGTGGGTCTCTGCTCATGTGCAGCTGCATGTAGACAGATGTGCTGTTAGAGGACATTGTATAAATGGCTCTCTAAGGACCACTATGGCTGAGTTTGAATATTTAGCTGCAGTTGTTGATCCCGTGGTCTGTCATAGTCACACATGCACGTGAGAAGTGGTTTGACTCAAGCTCGGTAATTCTGTGAAAAGATTGAGGCCTTAAAGGTAGAAATGGGAAGGTCATGCAGTGTTTCATCACTGACACCTTGAGGAAATAATACTCTCAGGGTGATGGTGGTTCAGTCCTGACAGCAGGAAGGCGCTCACTAATAAAGATTCTTAAGTACACAAAGTGTCGTCAAATCTGTCGTCTGCTTTGAAGCTTTGGTTATTGTCTGTTTGAATAAAACTCTGTAGCATTGAGCCAACAGGAACCTGAGAGCTTTCATGTTAGGGCCAATCAAGCACGAGGCGACAATAACACAATAGATGGACTAACTAACAGCGCTGTGGGTTGACAACCACCCAAGGCAGGGCAGCAGATTAACCTAACTTTCAGCTGTAGCGCGAGAAATCATGGTTAAAGTCACAGTACTGGTCCCTCTTATTTATCTCTTTCGTCTGCTTCATCCTGTCCTGTCACCTGGCTGTTATTTCTCAGAGAGAACTGTTTATCATCTGTGGTCATTTTAGGAACCCAGATATATTTGCTCCATCACATGTCTTGCCTCTGACGCTCTGATGCAGGTTTTTTTCAAACTGTTTGTTCTACTATTGTCCTGAATAAGCTTGGTAAGGCGTCATCTACATGCTTTAGATGAACGTGTAGGGTGCAGCCTTGCTTACCATAAACCCGGCCTGCATGCAGCACACCGAGGCTGTGTCTGTGTAACCAAAGCTGTCAGTACACAGGAATTACAGCAAGAGTTTTGGTTGATTTGTTTTGTAGCTGTTGTGTGGTTTTACTCTTGGGTAACTCGAGTTACATTTGAGAAACTAAAGCTCAACAGAAAGTGGACAATTTAGGATGTACAGAAACTCCCAAGTCTGATGTTTAGCTTTAAACAAAATCAAAATGTCTGAGTTAAATACGCCAAATGAATGCACTGTGTTTCTTTTGTATTGGAAACTTGTTACTGTGTTTGATGTCTTTATCTTCCTGGGTCCTTCTCTAAACCTCATCCTGTCCTTGTGTTTCCTCTTCAGGGGTGGGGAAGAGCAGTCTCCTCCTGCGATTTGCAGACAACACATTTTCAGGTGCGTGCTTCTACCCTCGACACTGTAGCATCATTTCGTGGCTGCTGGTGTTGTCGTTGTACGTCTTAACCTGATTTTCTGCCTGCATGCATGTTTGCAGGTAGCTATATCACCACAATTGGTGTTGACTTTAAGATCCGAACAGTTGAGATCAACGGGGAGAAGGTGAAGCTACAGATCTGGGATACAGCAGGACAGGAGCGCTTCCGCACAATCACATCCACGTGAGTAGACCCACAGACCCTAAATGCACACACACACATGGGCTTTGTTTGTGATCTCTTTATTTTCATCACAGCATTAGAAGTTGAAACCCAGAACGGTTCTTTGTGGTCTTCAGATTAGGTATTATTTTGGAAGCAGTTTTTGGACTCCTTGAATGAGTTGGTGCTGCTCTGTGAAACTGGGTGGAATTCCCCACAGACTAATTACAGATGTGAGAGCAAGGCCCTTGGTCACATACTGCAGGGCTAAATGACGGCGAGGGCTGGGTGTCTTAACCCTGTTTGGCTTGCATTGCGTGTCACACTCCTGTCCCTCCATGTACCTCTGGGTTCACACTGGTTTAAAACCCAGTTTGGATAACACTGGGCCCTTTTTTCTGTAAACTATCCACTATGTTTTATCCATAGCAATGAAAGGAGAGCATGTTTGATAGGTGTTATCTCCGTGCTCTGTGGAGAGGGATCAGTGGCAGGGAACAGGTCCACCTGCCAGTGCAGTCTAGACTCAGGTTGGGGCCTTATGTCTGAAGCTTCAATGAAGACTTCAAAGGCCTGTCTTTCTTAAAGTAAGTTTATACATTTTACCTGTTAAAATTAAGTGAGAAGGGAAGTGACGTGCATATCAGGGATGTTGTGATCACATGGTCAGTTTATAGCTGCCCAACCTGCTGAATGATTTTTAGAGGTCAAGTCCTGACTAAAGGTTCGGCCCCACATGCCTGCTGTGTGTTATTGGTAGTTTATGGTTTTCTGTTGCTGTTTACTAAACAAAAACAAACGCACTTCCTGTTGTCTGCTGGCTCATCACTGCTGAACATCGAGGATGATGGAGATGACTACACAACATTTCAAAGTAGATAACGATCACTCAAGAGAAGTTTATTGTTGTGATTTGTCTCACAAGGGACTTAAAGGTCCAATCAGTAAGATGTGTAGTGACTGAGATGATAAAGTGACCTTACTCTATGATCAGACATTAAGGACACATGCTATGTTGAAGTGCTGGCTTCTCTGACAACAATGCAGCAGCCAGTATGTCCTCCTTCTAACTTTAGATTCTGGTCCTGGAATTGTTTGGACCAGAGAAGGTAGGCGGTTTTAAGGCACCCCAACGCGGCCGTTTTGGACGCCCCTCGGTTTGCCAGATATGAGACCAGTTATCAGGTCAAACCAACAGGTGTTGCAGCGATGGAAGCGGGCAAGAGAACTGGTTCAGATAGAAGTGATTGTACCCGACCTAAAAAGCCTCTGCATGTTTCTAATAAGCTCCACGAGCAGAAACGTGCTCAAACTAGGATCAATATTGGAGATGCTTTTGAAAAATGGAGAGAGGTTAGAACACAGAAAGGTTTACAGACCGATGCAGAGCTGGATAAACACTGAAGCTTCAGTGTCCACCACATGGCAACCTGCGTGAGCATCGACTCTAGAGAGGAGGGGGCAGGGAGACAGCTCTCCAATGTTTTAAATATGGACTGCAGTACCCATTTTAAACACTAGGTGTCGGAGTTACAAATTGCTCCTTACAGAAACATTCACTGAATAGATATGGATCATATCTGTGATTCCATCCAATGGAGGAATGAAGGAAATAAAACTGACTGTGAGTGACTCTACTTTGACGCAGGGCCATTTTAATTTGAGCTTTTCGACCTTTGATGAACGTGGGGATAAGATTGTTTATTGCAGTTATTCTGGCATGGATAATCATGGTATGAATAGTCCCATCATGCCTATTGGGGACACGTTCAGTCAACACCAAATCCCCACATTGTCATGGGAGGCAGAAACACTGACACACATACACACAGTACGCCTGACAAAAGGTTCTTTGTGTCTGTTTGGCAAGTGCACGTACACTGGGGATGCTCCCTCTCTGGGGCCGAGCGCGCCGTCTGAAAGTTTGCTGCAGATTTACAATTGATCTGTCCTGTAGCCCCACTCAGATTCAGGTGTGTGTGTGTGTGTGTGTGTGTGTGTGGGACAGATGCTGTTGGCACTGTTTTAGTACTCATGTAAAGGGACGGTTCAGATATTCTGTTGAAGCAAATCTAGTTTTTACAGAGATCGACTTGAATGGCAGTATTGATGTTGAGATGCGGTTTGTTTCGGCAGTTTTCGTTCTCATGGTTAGACGGTGAAGCAGCGGGAATATTCTTTTTACAGCAAAGTCACGGTCAGTCAAGTGAATAAGATGTTTGAGTTGTTCGTAAGGGGACAGATATATGTTCATCTTTATAGGAAGTGTTGTGCTTTTTAGATTGGTGAAGTCGAGATCAGAAAAAAGCAAGAACAAAACAATCGACATCACCTAAAGTTCAGAATGTGATGAAATTCTAGAGGAGGATTCTATTGAGCTGTTCGCTGTATTTAAGTGAACTGTAGATGATGAGGAGAGCTGGCATTTTCTTCAGATGATGAACTAGGAGTTTATTATTGAACCAGGTTGGTCCCATTGAGATTAAGAACCTCTTTTTCCAAAGGGAGTCCTGGCCGAGACGGTCAGCAGCAGAAACACAAAGTTACAGACGGAGAAACAAAGAGAGAAAAAGTACAATTTACAAAAGAGAACCATCTATGAGTCAAATCTGAGAGTCAGTCGTTCAAGCAGCCGTGCTAAAAACATCGACATCCTGTAGAATCTGCTTCCAGGTCTTTCATTGTAGATTTAAAAACCTTTAAGGACACAAGTCGTTCTGCAACAGATTCCAGGCTGAACACCCAGAAGACCTTATCACAGTTTCTGTCCGAGCGTTTGGGACAGAGAGCATAGAGAGGTCCTGAGGACGCGATGAAGACTGTCCAGTACTTTCCTGTGTGATAAAAACACAGAGGTAGTGTGGGAGCAGACCAAGAACTGCCTTATATATAAAGGTGTACCAGCCTGCAGGGTCACCAGAGCACGCAATGCTACACGAAGAGTACAACTCACCATGAGTCAGAGCTTTCAGTTTGTTAGGCTGCATCAACCGTACAGAGACAAAGAGCAGAGGCGTGCATGTACGAAACCTCACCAGAGTTTCAGATGTTCTTTTGAACTCTTCATAAAAATGTTTCGTTCTCTGTCAGCCTTTAATCCATCCCCTCCTCCCAAGGATCAACCACACTTCATTACTGTTTGCTGTTTCATCTCTTTATCCGTTGTACGCAAGTCGAGGCTAACAGTAACTTACAAACATCAATGTGAACTAAAGGATCTTTCCACAGAGAGCAGGTCCGTCAGTGTGTGCCGTGTAGATTCCCCAAACAGAGTCTCCTTAACTCAATGAGACCGTCTCCATTATAGCCATATATTCATGCAGAGGGATCGGAGCTGATCACTGGAGAAGTGCTACAATAGCTTCTCTACTTCCCAACAAAACTCACTTTGACAAAAGACAAACTAGAGTGGGAAACTGGTTTTGCAGGTTTTGAGAGGTCCATACTCTGACAATGGGAGGGAGTCTTTCGGAGATCATACATATCACACAAACCACAGCAGCTCTAGTTTTGACCATGCAAATAATACTCTGACCAAAGAATGGAGACCGCATACCTGTCCGATCACTCACTCATTGTCCAGAACTCGCCCCAATGACCTGCAGGAGCTGCATGTGAGAAAGTTTATTTCACAAACAGTTTATCTGTGTGTTAGTGAGACGTCATCCTGCAGGCTCCTGAAGCTCGACGTCAGAGCTGAGGTTTGAACGCTGCACGTAAACGTCCAGAGCTTTCAGAGGGAGGCGTGTTGATGATTTCACTGAAGAAGCCAATAGTGTGCTGGCTGTTTATATATCTCCTTTCAGATACACTCTTTCATTAATATTGCAGACACATCAAATACATATTGCATCATCATTGTCATCTTAACAGTGACGTCATTCTCCTTGTCCTGTTCTCTAAAGTCAGACCCCCCCAACAATCTAGTGTCAGAATACAGGAGACAAGAGGCGCTGTCTGTAAAACATGAACCCTTACTGTTCTTCTGACTCTGCGTCTCTACTCTCTACTGCTTGTCCAGGTACTACAGAGGAACACATGGGGTCATAGTGGTGTACGATGTCACGAGTGCCGAGTCCTTTGTCAATGTGAAACGATGGCTACATGAAATCAACCAGAACTGTGACGATGTGTGCCGAATATTAGGTGAGTACATTTCAGTAGTACAGCTGTCATCTAGGCCTCCTTTAGATAAGTTAGGATAAAAAACTCAATTCCAGCTTCCTGTCGACTCACCTCGCATCCATTTCCTGTTTTCAGTGGGAAACAAAAATGACGACCCCAACTCAAAGGTGGTGGAGACAACTGACGCGCAGAAGTTTGCCGAGCAGATGGGAATCAACCTGTTTGAGACGAGTGCAAAAGAGAACATCAATGTTGAAGAGGTAACTCGTTGTCCCTGTGTGTCTGAGGTGACTCATTGTTCAAGTGTTTGTGTGGAGCAGCATGCACGGTATGCAGAGCAGCTCAGCTGAAGTCTGAAGCATGCTCGAATATTCAGTGAGACCTGCTCGTCGGTCAGCTGTCTCACGTTGTCTCGCGTTGTCTCACATTGTCTCTTGTCTCATGTTGTCTCGCGTTGTCTCACGTTGTCTCTTGTCTCACGTCTCACTTCTCTTGTCTCAAGTTGTCTCGCGTTGTCTCTTGTCTCACGTTGTCTCTTGTCTCAAGTTGTCTCACGTTGTCTCACGTTGTCTCATGTTGTCTCTTGTCTCACGTTGTCTCGCGTTGTCTCGCGCTGTTTCACGTTGTCTCGCGTTGTCTCACGCTGTCTCACACTGTTTCACGTTGTCTCACGTTGTCTCTTGTCTCACTTTGTCTCACGTTGTCTCACGTTGTCTCATGTTGTCTCTTGTCTCACGTTGTCTCGCGTTGTCTCGCGCTGTTTCACGTTGTCTCGCGTTGTTTCACGCTGTCTCACACTGTTTCACGTTGTCTCACGCTGTTTCACGTTGTCTCACGTTGTCTACCGTTGTCTCGCGTTGTCTCACGTTGACTACCGTTGTCTCGCGTTGTCTCACATTGTCTACCGTTGTCTCGCGTTGTTTTGCGTTGTCTCGCGTTGTCTCACGTTGTCTCGCGTTTTTTCACGTGGCCTTACTCTTCAGATAATTTCTCAGTGGATCAGGTACCTTAGAATCCGGTGTATAAGACGCACTTTTGATGACTCTCTTTTCATCTAAAAGTGCCACCATACCTGTATAAAATACTGAGGCAAGCACCGTCATCATCGTGAGTGCACACACGTGTCATGATGCAGGCTGTGATGGGATACATAGCAGCACAGACGAAGCTGACAGCGCCACTTTTTAATATCTTTCCTCTGTCATGAGGTCATAATAAACAAGTGACCAGTGGAATCGGGCAGAGAGACTCGAGGGACGAGGGTCTGTACGTCTTTCCCATAGGCTGAGAGCTCAACTACCGTACTGTAGCTAGGAGGAGTGCCAACGTTACATGGTGAAAGCTGATGATACTTAAAGAGCGACACAGCTGCCGTTGTCGACTACACCGAACACAATAGAAATCCTCACGCAGGACGACAGTTTAAACCTTTCTTCTCCTCTAAAATCAGACTGCGATTTATTTACCGGTCCAACTTATATTCGAAATTTTACGGTAATTTTGTATTTTCATAGTTTTCAAAATTGTATAGAACATTTTGTCGCATTTATGAATTTTCTTCAGCTCATCTTGAGATCTTTAAAGTGGAAACAGTTTTAATTATCAGAAGCAAACTACCTTTCAAAGCTCACGCACACGTTGAATCCTGTGTCTCTTCTCATGTGAGGCTTCTTCGCTACTTTCCCTCGTTTTTAATGCTAAGCTAAGCTAAATGGCTGTAGAGTCAAAGAGACTGACAATGAAAGCAGTATCCGTCCCCTCGATGTTCTCTCAGCAAGAAGAAACATTCGACACTGTGTGTTCAGGTTGGATGAAAGCTGATTGGAAACATTTAAACTATGAAGTCACAAACAATTCTCCGCCACAGCTTTTATTTTTAACTTTGAGGAAGTCACAGAAAAACGGATGTGCATCCTTCTAGAAGTTGTGAATGATTGGTTGTGTTTACTCTGTCCTCATCCTCGGCTGTTGGTTTGTTCCTTTCCTGCAGATGTTCAACTGCATCACAGAGCTAGTGCTAAGAGCCAAGAAGGAGGTTCTCGCCAAGCAGCAGCAGCAGCAACAGAACGACGTGGTCAAACTCACCCGGAACAGTAAACGGAAGAAAAAGTGCTGCTAGCGGCCTCCGAGTCACCCACCAAAGGCCCGCAGCGTATATTCTTGACACAAGCATACACACAAGATGGGACTCAGAGCTTCTAAATTAAAGAGCAGATAAAGATTTAATAAATATACAGAGAAAGATAAAAAATACAAAAAGTCCCCTTTGGACAAAGTAATCATGAAGACTTCAAACATGTACAGATTTATTTGACGCCAGATCAACTTTTATTTGGGATTCAGCAGACGGCCACGATTGACCTGAAGTCCTTAACGGATCTGCAAGCTGACAACCATCCGCCATATTGGTCCAATTAATCTCCATAAACTCCCCACATTCTTCATGAGAGTCTCATCCCTCTGCACACGGGACAGCTCAGTGCGACTCTGCGCCTGAGGAGGAGGACGACGACTCACCGTATCCGGATTTCTTTGTTGATCTCTCGTTTTGTTTTGGACAGACGTGACGGCGGGTTTGTTTTGCAGGGAGACGTTTTTTTGAGATGGTTGTCTGAGGTTTCATCGCCTCGACACCTCCAACATTTCAGACTCCTGTTTTCTTACAGCCGACACGAGACATCCTGAACTCCTAGTTTGTGTTTCATTTGACTTCAAGGGGAAAAATCAAAGATGATGATTGGTAGACGACCTTTAGCAGCGAATGCAATGGACAGACCTGGTCACCTCTGTTTTGTTTTCTTCTTTTGTCTATATTTTGCCAAGCTTTGCACCTCTCCCTTCTAACATCCAGTAGTGTTGAGCCACATTAATCCATCATCTGTTTCTCCTTTCTGTCTTTTTTTATGTTAAAGTGCGGCAGAGCAGTCGACCCGCTCCTGGAGCTCTGAGCGCTCTGTTCACTGCAGTCTTACTGTGTTCACAGTTTGCTTTTAACCTTTTCCTCCTATTCCTTTTTTTAATGACACTGCCAACATCATAAAGAATATATTAAGAGCTCAGTGGCTGATCTCATTGGACTTGTTGCCATAGTGGCCCCTGGTTTTGCCCAGCGGCCCCTGGTTTTGCCCAGCAGCAGGAAGAATCAGGATCTAATGGGATACTGTTGAGTCCTCAGGAAGTGCTCAGGGCTGCCCTCCTTCTCCTCTCCCTAATCCTATGTGTTTCTGCAGCCACTTTCTTTCTACCCCGTTAACGCTCCCCCCATTCCAGCACCTGTCATGGCGATGGACTCACCTAGCATGGCGATGGACTCACCTCTCATGGCGATGGACTCACCTGTCATGGCGAGGGACTCACCTCTGATGACGATGGACTCACCTCTCATGGCGATGGACTCACCTCTCACGAGGACGGTCTATCAAGGGGCTCACGGAGACTCACTGTAACCCATCGCAGACTGTGGAACCTGCCCTTCCTTTAGAGCATGTAACACTTTGTGAAGGGGTTTGTAGGAGGACTTTATGTTCTCAGCTTGCAGAATATTTGTAACAGTTGACTAATGTCAAAGTCTGATGTCATGTTATCTGTTGCTTTTCTGTATAACACCCCCCCCCCCTTCCTGGCTTACATGTAAACTGAAGAGTTACCTGACCGTGTTTTTGGCATCCATGATGAGAGTGTGAAAGACGGTGGGACGGGTAATTTAAGACCAAATGGGAGTGAAGTAAAGCCCTAGATTCCAATGTTCAGGCCCGAGCTCCATTATCTCTCCATGTGACCGTTACCAAGACAACGTACTGTCTTTTACCGACGACTGTTGGCGTTCTGTTGAATTGGGAGAGTAATACATGGAGAGAGCTGCACGTTCTCCCTGATGCATCCTGCAGGGCCTCGACACGTTCACACATCCTGATAAGTTTTCATTACGTGTATGTATATAAATATATTTGTGTGTTTATATTCAATATCGAAACATACACACATAATTAGCACACCGAACTGTGCATGTGTTGGACATGCCTGTGTGCTGTGGTTAAACACACACCTGTCAGCTGTGGTTGCTGTACACTGGAGAAAAAGAGATGTACTATTCCTTTTTTCCCGACATGAATTAAATCAGTAATCGACATTTTAAAGGAATAAATCTTTGACACATACTGACCTCTCTCATGTGTCAGTGCTTTGAGGCTCGGTCTTAACTTTGTTTTAAACCTGTGTCTTTGATTTCTGTGAATAAACTTGTATGGGAGGAAGTGTGCGCTGTTCTTTGGGGAGAGTTCTGCTGCTGCCTGTCTTTGAATTATCATAGAGTTAATTATGTTCAGCAAGCTGAGTTAAAATCAAAGTAATGAACCATGACTGTGGTTTTCTTTTTCACTGTCTGCTTTCATCAAGTCAGCACCGTGAACGCATCGCATGAGCTCAGTCCTGGTTTGTTAGTCGATAGAAACGGGGAAGGAGAAAGCTTTAAATGGTAAATGTTCTTGAGCTTGTATATTTCTTTTCTAGTCTTCTGATTACTCAAAGCTCTTTCACACCGCAGGTCACACCAACACATTCACACACTGATGGTAGAAGCTGCTGTGTAAAGTGACCATGAGTAACTAATCCCATTCATACACACTCACACTGCTGACGAAGCAGCGGGAGCAACTTGGGGTTAAGTTACTTTCCCAAGTACACATCGGATATGTTGCTTCCGGTTGAGAGACGACTGACTCTTCCATTGAGCCACAGCCGCCCCGCTTTAACATTGGCACCACAATGAAACCTTTTCACGTATCATCCTGGTGGGGGTTATTTGACCAGGGGGTAACATTTTAAAGCGATGCATAGAAAGAGATTCTGCTAGTTTGTTGGATTTATTTTGATACGAAGTAGCGGGAGCAACTTGGGGTCAAGTGTCTTGTCCAATGACACAGCTGGGGATCAAACCCCCGACGATCGACTCTACCACCTATGTTTCCAGTAAATGTTCTCATCACTATGGCAACGTGCTGCCAATGACATCAACGTGCCGATGTCAGGCAGGTTAAATTGACCTGTGTTCACATCAGTTTGCTCATTAGAAGTAAACACAAGGTGAAGCTCGTAAATCAAAAACATTGGATGGACTGAAGTTATTTCAGAGTCTCTACAGGAAGATATTTCTTTGAAAACTACCTCATGGGGGCGTCAGAGGACCATTTTACATACTTTATTAATTCTGGTTTTTACACATGGGCCCGAAACACACACACACGTTGAACATGCATTTCTGGAGAGATGTCAGAGTGATGCTGCTACACGGGGAGCGCTCCAGAGCTGTTGGGGGTTCAGTGCCTTGCTCACGGGCACCTAGTCAGTATGCATGAAGTGACCTGGCACCTCTCCACCAAACAGACCAACTTCCATACTTTGGTCTGCACTGGGATTTGAGCCGATGAAACCTCCGATTCCCCACAGACTGAGCTACTGCCGCCCCCCAAAAAAGCATGATTATCATCAAAGCCATTGATATTCATCATCTGACGATCATCATAATTTCTGTATTAAATTCAAAGCCATTCCATCTAATTGTTATTTAATGGTCTCATCAAAACCTCCTTTACTGTTCAGAAAATGAATTCTTTAAAGGACAAGAAGACATCATGACAGGTGTGCTCATGATGTGAGATTTCTACCTGCTGCTTCTTACTTTTCCTTTATTTGTCCTCATGGAGAGAGTGACATGTTATTTACCTTCATCAGAAATGAAGTAGAGTCCATATCACCTTGGTTTTTTTAATCTTAAAGGGACGGCTGTGGTTCAGTGGTAGAGCCGGTCGTCTCCCAACCGGAAGGTCGGGGGTTCGATCTCCAGCTCCTGCAGCCACATGTTGATGTGTTCCTGGGCAAGACACTTAATCCCAAGTAGCTCCTGCTGCTGTATCAGCAGGGTGTGAATGTGTAGGTGTGACCTGCGGTGTAAAAGCGCTTTGAGTAGTCAGAAGACTAGAAAAGAAATATACAAGCTCAAGTCCATTTAGCCTAGAATATTGTATAAGATATATTAGAAGCATCATCAGCTTATCTGCTGTCCTAACTCTGAGAAGAGGGAACACATCTGTATTTCAAAGGGTCAGCCAAAGGAGACGAAGAGATTGTAAAGTTTTTTATTTGTACAAAAAAATCCCCAAAATGCTCAGAAAATTGCATGATAAATATTTTGAATAGTTCAAAGCATTGTGTAACTGAAACAGTGCTGTTAGTCAGTAATGAATGGAAGCACTCACAAGGAGCACAATGAGCCAACCGAAAATAACTAAAGTCCAAAACAACATCGGACCGAGAGGAGACGAGCGGCCAAACAACATCCTCAATGACAGGTTTGTCCATCGATGCAACACACGGCAGCTGAATCACGATGTTTAGCCAACAAACACGACATGAGAAATACTTTGAATGGAAAAAAAAAACAACTAGAATGAGTGCAGTGAAACACAGACAGGAAGCTAACAGGAATAAGGACACGAACAAAAACAAACATGTTACATTTTCTTGTCTTTCTAACTAAACGTCAACATGATGTAAACAAGTTACAGCCTGGTAGGAGTGATTGGTGTTCAGTCTGAGCCTGCTGTAGTCAGCTGACAGTCTGCAGGACGATGGGTGTGCACGGTGTGTTTTTATTCTTTATTCATCTAATGCTTCAAGTTTGTAATTTGTATGAACGGTTAATAAATCTTCATCTTTAGCCTCGAACATTGTGCAGTCAGATCTACATTTACTAAATGTGCTGCCTGTCACCAGAGGCGCTGCTTGTCAACGGGCAAGGCAGGCAACTGCTTGGGGCCCCAGGCCAGTAAGGGCCCCCCAAGGCTGACAAACTTAAAACCGCAGCAGTAGCTCAAAATTTGCAAATTTCGTAATGACAGTAGGAAACCTCCCTAATCAGGACTCACTCTCATTGCCCTGCTTAGCATCTCATGTATTATTCCTTCATTACATTAAACCAATAAAGAGGAATTATCTGTCTGGGAGTGAAAAAAAAGAAGAGCGTCGGAACACTGGCGGACATGATGGTGGTTGGAGGGGCCCCCAATGAATTTTTGCCTCGGGACCCAACAGACTCTAGAGTTGCCACTGCCTGTCACAGACTGAATTTAATTCATTGCTGCAGAAACGGGATGTTCTGTCTTCTGTCTGCTGATGTTTTCAGGGTTTTAACTTTTATGATGTGTTACTGTGATGGAGCCCCAGGTCGGATTCGAACACGGCCAGCCCACTTGGAGGACTAAAGCCTTCGTACATGGGGCTCATGCACTAACCACTAGTCCACCGGCGCCCCGTATTGTGTTTATTTCTAAGTATGATAACATATACTTTATGTGAATCGTTCAAACATCCTTTCTACCATTTTGGTTAAAAAAGGAGCTTTCTTGCCAACGTGGGCGGATCTGGGGGGGCGGGACATGGTGAACCCTGAAATCTGGTCGGCCACACCAAAATCCTGCACTATGATTGGCCTTTCACCTTGTCAGGGACGGGAGTAATGTGTATTATTTGGGCCGTGTTGCAACTGGCTGCTGGAAGGTTTCTCTGCATTTCAAGGTGTTCATTTTCTTTTGTCAGCACTTTAAATTGTGACCTGACAAACCTCTTAAAGATCTAATCTTAGCAGATTTAAATGTTGCCTTCATGTTACTTTGTCTAGTGAAATAATCTTTCACAGGACTCTAACATCTGTATGATACTTTAACATGATTGGACATGTCAGACAGCGTGAATCAATGATGTTCATTAGTGTGAGCGTGCACGTACTTCAGGCCGACCCTCAGTGTTTACACAAGCAGGTACACCTGCTTGATCAAATAAACAATAAAGAAAAATATATGAATGTAATTTTGGTTCTAACATTGTAGAAACGTGTACGGTCTGTGCTTTTACACTTCAGAAGGACAATGAATTCTTGTTTTCTGCTCTTTAACTCGTCATGCAGACTCATCATGTCTTTTATTCGACCTCCGAGCAGATGAGAAACATCTGCAGAATATTTTCACCTACGTTTAGTTATTTACTTCTTACAAGTCGTTTCTTTGCAGGTAACTTCACATTTAATGCACTTTAAGACTATTCACTAATAATAGATTGCCCTGCGAGCTGCTCGCCCTGATCGTCACGGCAATCAAGTGAATCTATGATTTACTCTTGGATTAATCGTTGATATCAAAACGCTTTTTAGGGTCTTTTTCCCATCAGTGAAATATCTATGAGAAACTTAGAAGAACTCATGAATGTCATGTCAGCTTTGAAACCTGTCACACACACACACACACACACACACACACACACACACACACACACACACACACACACACACACACACACACACACACACCTGTAATCACCTCTCACTAAGAGGACAGACATGAAAAAGAGCCTCGAAACAACAACATACAGCTATATTTATATTTATGCCTAAAAAAAGATTCTCATTCAAAAAGGTGTACACATTTTTATATAAATATATCGATTTCATCCAAACCTCTTTATAAAAAATCATTCTTTGGGTTCCTCCTTCCCAACAACCAGCTGAGATGACAAGGAGACATCTGCATAGGTTCACACAGCTGCATGAGAGCAAACACAAGACACGAGACGTCACAGCGCCACACTGTCAGTCGCTCACGCTCAGAGGTCAACACATAGACGTCACGACGTCACAGCGCCACACTGTCAGTCGCTCACGCTCAGAGGTCAACACATAGACGTCACAGCGCCACACTGTCAGTCGCTCAGAGGTCAACACATAGACGTCACAGCGCCACACTGTCAGTCGCTCAGAGGTCAACACATAGACACACTGTCAGTCGCTCACAGGTCAACACATAGACACACTGTCAGTCGCTCACGCTCAGAGGTCAACACATAGACACACTGTCAGTCGCTCACGCTCAGAGGTCAACACATAGACATCACAAAAGATGGAAGCCCGGCAGCTCAGAAATCAGAGGGCCCGTGAAGTGTTGAAGCAATGAGAATGGAGGTAGACCTTTTTCTGTCGGTGTTGAACCAGAGAGGCTCAGATGTTCACAACCACAGGAGGAAGTGTAGTCCAGTGCTTGTACACAGACTTGCCTTTCAATGGAGGACACGGAACAAGTCATCGTTTGACATACGATGAAGTGGTGAAGAGTTCATGTACCTCCTTCTCATGCTAATGTAAACATTGGAAACGTTTTGGTCGTCTAGGAAGATGATGAGCATCACGTGGAGAATGGTGGAAAGAGCCTTCTAGACAGATGCTGTCATTTTTTAAATATAAAGTGGAAACAAAGTCACTAACTTCTGTGTCCCAAAGGTTTATTCAGATGTCAGAGACGGACATGACGGCTCGCTGGATTTTATACATTCACCGTCCTGCTCTGCTCTTGATTCACTCCATCTGTCTTTTGACTGTGGAACGATACCTAAAACTCATCCATGACGATCTCTGTCGTTTTTTCCAGGGGAGAAAATTCCCCCAACATGAAATCTACTGACAGCACGGCTTCTCTTAATTATCTTAAAACTTCATTCTTTTTGGACCTACTTGTGACTTTTAGGGGCACAAATTAAACTCAAAGGAGCAATATGTAATTCTGACACCTAGTGTTTAAAATGGGTACTGCAGTCCAAATTCTAAACATCAGAGAGAGCTGTCTCCCCCCCCCCCCCCTTCCTCTCTAGAGTCGATGCTCACGCAGGTTGCCATGTGGTGAACACTGAAGCTTCAGTGTTTAGCCAGCTCTGCATCGGTCTGTAAACCTTTCTGTGTTCTAACCTCTCTCCATTTTTCAAAAGCATCTCCAATATTGATCCTAGTTTGAGCACGTTTCTGCTCGTGAAGCTTATTAGAAACATGCAGAGGCTTAAACTAGAGCAAAACTGTCTGAATAAAGGCTGAACCTGCGGAGAAGTGCCGGGTGTAGCTTATCATTGTCTGTAGATTTCATTATGAATGAACCCTCTTCACATGTTTTTGTGCGGGAGGTCACGTGTAATCTCACCCACAGGGAACTGCAAAACTGACTCGTCTTTAAACACTCAAAGAAAAGAGGAGCTCAAAGTCTTGTAGTTAGTTTTAGAAAAATATTGATTAGTGAAACATTGAATGAACATAAGCTACTTAGGTCCCCAAATGTTATGAAAGTGCATTTTTAGTTGGTGTGAAAAAGGCCTTTTTCTGACTTTGACTGGAAGTTTGGATCCTGTGGCAGCAAACCACAATAAACCCTTAATATAAAATTGAAAACTAGAGTCCATGTTTGGTTATGTATACAGCTAACCATGGTCCTTATGAAGCTCTTATCCCCTGAACAAATGAATAAACCTGAGAGATCACATGTGGGCTGGCTTCAACATTTCCACAATCCTGTAAAGTCCCTGACACCCACCCGTCTTTCCCCAGACTCTTTGGCCTGATAACTGGGAGCACACAGAGACCATCTAGTGTTCCCTCTCTACATCGTTGGCAGTGGGCTAGTACAGATGGTTGTAGGCACTACAAGGAAACCGTCCTCTTTGGAGGTAAATTTTGTGACCCTGTTCACGTTCTGTAAGACCATTCGCTTTCTATAACAGGAGCTGAAGCCAAAGCCTCTGGGGAAGTTCTATTCTTATACATCTATCTCTCATTGTCAGCAGAGACGAGTAATGGGACAGATAAAGTGCAATATGAACCCCCCCCCCCCCCAAACCTCAGTGTGTGTCACTGCCCGTCTTTGGCTGCGGTGTTACCCCTGTACTGTCCCTCCTTCTCCCTCGCCTCGTCCGTCTCCGCCTCTCTGCTGTGCTCAGGCCAGTCCAATGGGCCTCAGCTCTTTTTGAAAAAAGAGAAAAGTCTCTTGTCCCGGTCTGAGATTCGGTGAGCTCGCCTAGAGGACTGACCACCGTGGGCCCTGGACGCCCCTGATAGCGAAGAAGGGGCTGAGCGCCACTCGTCCTGGTACTTGTCCATCAACTGCTGGTCAATCACTCTGTGCATATCATCCTAAAGTCAAGGACAAAGACACAAATGAGAAAAAGACAGGAGAGGAATGTCACACAGAGAGGGCAGGTGGTGGGATTAAACCAAAGGCTTTAAAAAAATAGACCCTGTAGACGGAGGAGAGCGGAGAGAGATCAAGTTAACCTAAGTATTGATAACAGAGACGATGGAATCACATTTCATCTCTGGCAGATCATCACTGAATATTTCTCAAAGTTATGAGTCGTGAACAACATGAATTTCTGATTTGAATATTTAAGCACAGAATGATCAGGACCAATTTAACCCACCAGGGGGCGCCATAGCACACATTTCCTGCTAGGCCTTTAAATCTGTTCCAGACACTCTCTGTGTTTTGCTTTTATAATCTAAAGAAAAGAAACAACTCCTACCGAGGTCACTTCAGTCTCTATGTTGGTGATAAATGGACTGCATGAATATTTATCGAGCTGTGAGGGGGCTTTCCTTTCTAGATTTGGAGCCCACCACCTTTGAGATATTCCGTTTAATTGTGTGCATGAGGAGCCACAGTTCTTTATCACACCAAATACCTCAAATTATTCAACACATTTATTATGTTTCTGGGTGTGTTGTTGGTAGTTGTTTGGCATTAACGTCATAAGGGGGTGCTGTTGCTCAAGCAGCTGAAACAAGTTGGCAACAAAGACTTCAAGATAAAGACGTCAAACGTAAATGAATCATCAAGTGATGTCTCATAAAAGCACTCTGTCCTGATCAGGAAAGCTAAGAAGAACAAATCTTTTGAAAACATTTCAGCAGAGGTAAAGGTGAATGAAGAAGGAGACAGGGTGGGTGCAGAGAGAGAGAGAGAGAGAGAGAGAGAGAGAGACACGGCGGCTTTGGATGGTGCTCTGTGGTGGTTAATGGGTCTGAAGGAATGCTGCAGTGGGCATTTCTCCGAAGACGGATAACAGTGGCATGGAATGGCTCAGCATGGCGTTGTCTATTAGTGCAGGGTGAAATGGCGAGATGGCACAGCTCGGGCTCACCTCTAAGGCTGGAGGGGGGGGTACCACAGGGGGGGAAAGGGTGGTACGGAAGCTGAGAAAGGCCACTAGATCAGAAACCACAAGAGCCAAAAAGTAAAGAGCCCTGAGGAGGCAAACTGTGGGCAGGGGAGAAGAGAGAGGAAAGAGCTACTAGTTACAGGTCAGGGATGGGAAGGGGACACACACAAACAAACACACACACACACACACACACACACACACACACACACACACACACACACACACACACACACACACACACACACACATCAACACACACACACACGCACCACTAACTACATCAAATGCTTCCTCACTAACGTCCAAAACAGGCAAACTGACCAAACACCCTGAGGAGTTAAATGAGTGATTAAGAGTATGCACAGGTTCAGGTTGTAGAGTGGAGTAATAGATGGACGTTATAGCCCCCCCCACTAACTGTAGTAAAGAATAAACTCTGCCTCCTCCATGTTAACAAATGGGACATGGAAACAACTAGAATCGATGATCCGTCAAATACAGTTTTCTTAAAGGAAGAACGTGTGACTTTTTGATCCAGTAGATGTCGCCCTTGAGCACCGGCATGAAAACAAAAAACAAACTGCAGTTTGGCCACACCTCCTCCATACTGAAGCCTCCGCTCTCCTTTAACGACACACCTCCAACCCCCGTCCCCTCGTGTTTGCACGGAGGAGTCAAGCAGAAGGTGATTGGCTCAAGCTGCAATCACCTGTGTGCTGCATTGCTGTGTTAGCATGCTAATGTTAGCGCTCTTTAGTTAGCTCATAGCTTCACACTGCATGTACATTTACACAGAATGACCGTGATCTAAAAACGCTAACGTGACATCCAAAGTATGTCTTCTTCTTTTCTCTAGTCCTTGACTAAAACAGCTTTTATACACAAGGGGAGGAGCCGGCCGTCCCGTCCATGTAAACACGGCTCTGACAACAACACAGCCAGCGGGACTCGAGCTTCTCCCTCATTGTAGACAGTCATGACTCAGAGACACATTTACACAGGATAGACTGGATTTCTGATATATTTATGAGTAACATGTCGCACATTCTTCCTTTAAACATAGTTTTAATTAGTTCTGTGATGCTGTAGTAGCAGTAACCTAATACATTATTGATGGTCGAGTTTTTAAAGCATGGAACTGGGACCTTAATGGAATTGGGTTTCCACCTCTTTCCCTACTAACAGCAGAGTCAAAGAACTGTCCATATGTGTCTATTTGTCGATATCAATCCAAGACAAAAATTTGTTCCGTGTGGACTATGCCGCCCTGACGGATATTCCGGTGTTTCATTGGTAAGATAAATGTGTGTTGTGGTTTAGCGGAAGGGGTTGGATGTCAACACCATGACTCCATCAGCTGCTCCATACTGCGCACACGTTCGCTACAAATGCTACAACATGCCAGCGCCCATTTGAGGTTATTTTGTCCTCCTCACTTTGGTACAATGTGAGGAGGTGAAGACGCCTTGTCCATCTTTATATACATTTAAAATAGACTGACCCTGAACACATGTTAGAGAGAAGAAGGGGGATGGACAAGCTGTACTAGAAGTTAGTGTCATTTCACTCTTAAATACTCCACAGTATTCCTACTTCTTCTCAGGTTGTAATAACCATTAATCCATACATCACATGCTACCATACCATATTTAGCTTTTACTAATAAACCACCTGTGACCTTTGACCAACCTGCCAAGCTTCCAGCTGCTGCGAGAGGTTGAGCTTCTGCTGGATGGCGTCCAGGAGCTGGCTATTCAGAGACATGATGTCTATTTTACACTTGGCCAGTTCCATCTCCACAGCTTTCTTCCTGTAAGGCACACATTCAGTGTCAATATAGTGACATCCCACAAAGTAATGATCCTAAAGAAAGTCTGCTTCCACTCCTCCAGTGGGGAGGAATGTAACATAACTCTTAAACAAGGTTGATCATTTAATGCAAACAGGTGGATGGAGATGCAGGTAGGTATTAGACTACAGCGAGCAGCAGGTCAGCTTGACTAAAACAGTTAGCAGAAAGAAATTAGCATCGCTCTGTCAAATGGTATAACCCTAACCCTAAGAAAGCTAACTCATTAATATGTCATTACTTATTGTTTTGAACTTAGATTTTTTTTAAGGGTTAGATTTTGTTTAAGGTTTAGTTTTGGGCTTTGTGTGCCTTAATTGTAGTTATAGAGCCGTGGATAGAGTCAGAAATCAGGCAGAGAGAGAGAGAGAGAGAGAGAGAGAGAGAGAGAGAGAGAGAGAGAGAGAGAGGAATTACATGAAGCCACAGGTCGGATTCGAGCCCTGGCTGCCCGCTTTGAGGACTATAGCCTCCGCACATGGGGCGCACGCACTAACCACTAAGCTACCGGCGCCCCTTGAACTTTGATTTGAAAGGAGTTACATAAGAAAGATATAACACGTTAAGAAGGGAGCTAAAGCAATGTTGGTAGACCACCAAGTGTTTGCATTCCTTTCCTCTCCCAAAAAGTTTGATAATCTCTGAGGTTGGTTTGAGTTATTTTAATGTCTCAGTCCTGACTGGTTACACCGTCAGACTTTAAATGGGTGTATCCATACCTCCAGTCCTTAGCATTAAAAGCAGTTCATGTTTGTCAATATAATAAAAACACACCTAATGTTCTGATGAGCTGGAATAAGTCTTCACACTTGACGTTGTAGGTTAAAGAAGGTTTGCAGAAGGTGGCAGATGATGCATATTTGCACTCGTGACTTACTTCGCTATGGCGTCGTCTCTGTCTCTGATAGCGCTCTGTAGCTGCTCGCTTGGTTCTCGGAGTTCAGCCATCGTCTTCATCCGCTCGTTTTCCTCCCGGAGAGAGCACGTTTCTACTGAGAGCAGGGCCATCTGCAGGTGACATAACACAACAACCCAGATGCATGAGGCTCAGGCCTTATAAATGATTACAGCAAAGGTTGCTCATGAGGTGACCCACTTGAACAGGGAAGTAACTGGCCTGTGTGTGCAGCTTTATTTGTGTAAATGATGATGTGAGCTCAACCCAGCGGAGTCAAGATCTGGCCGAAAGTGAAAAGCTGAAGCAGTGTCCACCTTTACAAACATAAAGATCATAATGACTTACAAACTGGTGAACGACCTGTGCTCCATACAGGAACACATCCAGGAGCACTACTCTATTCATTGGTTCCCAACCTGGGGTCCGGGCCACCCAAGAAGTCCCTGGGCCAAAGCCCAAAATCAGTCGGTACCACTCAAGGTTTAGAAAATGTCTGTAGATGATATTTTGGTATGATAGGCTTTCCTGAGTGGCAGCTGGGTCACAGTATTAGCTATCTTTGGAGGGTATCAGAATCAGTTTATTGGCCAAGAAGAGCCACAGTTACCTCAATATTTGCCAGAAAGATTCACTATGGGGCTTAAATGAAAGCCGAGACAGTCTCCTATACGTTGTTACCAAACTTGATATTATTAAACATCGAAAAATGTCCTGACCATGAGTCTAAACCAGGACTTCACCAGCATCTAAAATGCATTTTACTCTGGGGTGGTTCACTTCATGAGCTGGTTACTGTGACACAGCTGCCTCTCAGGAAAGTCTATCATACACAAATATCAATCATCTTTAGACATTTTGAAAGATCATTACTAAGTTTGCCACCTTGAGTGGTACCGGAATCTGGTCTGGCCCAGAGCCTGAAGGGGGGACTCCAAAGATCTCAGGGGGCGTCAGGCTATGTCTGCTCTAAGATCGTCAAATGAGGTTTGCACAGATTTACTTGAATTATGATAACACACTTACTGTATGTTATAAATGTCTGACAGTAATGTGTCAATGTTTGTTGTTGTGTGGGTCCACTCCTGACTGAGGGGGCTCAGCTCCTCTTTAGACACAGGTAAAGGGGGGGGGGGGGCCTCCAAGGTAAAGAGGGAGGGAACCACTGATTTATGCATTGTTTTTACACCATTACTAACGTGATGCTCGGACACCAGCGGAGCCTCACTGTGAGCGTTTCTCCCTGCTGATCTCTCTTTCTGTAACACCTGATCTCTCATGTTTCACTGATGTGCACATACACAGCGTGTTCATGTTTATGCGTGCACACCTCCACACCTGTGTTACCTGATTGTGTAGCTGTAGCGTCTCCTCTTCGTTGCTACGTGTTTTGTCGTGCTCAGCTTCGTACAGCTCTCTGACTTCCCTCAGCTCCTCTCCAAGCTTCCTCACCTGCTCCTCCAGAGCCTCCTCATCACTTCGCCTCGAGCCCTTTCAACACACAACATCATATCACAACAAATCTCTGTATACATATACATTATTAACACCCTCAGTTTACGTCTGTGAGTTAGAGATACCGGGGATGTTTTACAAATTAAGCAACCTTTAAGTATCAAATGTTCTCTTGTCACTATATCGATAGGAAAATACATCTAACATATACATGTACGATTTTTCAAAACTAACTTTAGCTTCTCTCTCAATCCAAAATTACAATACCAAGTGGCATCGTTCTTCTGGGGAAAGAATTAGAAAAATACATGACACTTATAATTAGCTGGTTGTTTATTACCGTGGACTCGTTGCCATCCAGCAGATTCTGTGTTAACCTCCGTAGCTCTAGCAGGCTGGTGTGGAGGCTTCCAGTAGGCACATCCTTGGCTGAGGACGTCTCAGAGGACTCGTCCATGGAAGAGTCAGTTGACAGCGCTGAGTCTGTGACGTCATTTCCCCGGATATGGGAGCACAGCGAGCGAACTTCACAGTAGGCCTCCCAAAGCTGGAGACGCATCTAAACAGAAAAGCAGCGGGAAAGAGTGTTTGCAAAAAGGCAGGTAAGTATTTGACAATGATTTCAGTGAACACACTTGACACAGTCGTGCTGTACCTACCTGTTCTCTCTCCTGCTCCTGCTCCTCCTGCTCCATGCTTTGTTCTATCTCACACAGCAGGCTGGATGGGTGCGGGGTGAGGCTGTGAAGGCTGTGTTCTTCTGTTAAGTCCTCCAGCCGAGCGGTCAGCTGTTTGTGGGACACCTGAACCTCCTGGAGCTCTTGCTGGTTCTGCCGTAACTAAACTCAACAGAAGAGGTAATCCTTAAGTACACAGCATGTCTCCGAAGAGGTCAGAAGATTACTTTTAGGAAGATTGTGGAGTAGTGAAAAAAACACAAAAGTCTACGTAAAGGTAATTTTCTTCCAATATATCCAGGTGTTGTAGTAATCTCCCAAAGATTTTAGATTATGTTTGTTTGTACCTGTAGGTCCTTCTGATGACACTGCCTCTCCAACACGAGCGTCCTCTCTCGGAGGTCGTCCACTGTATTCTGCAGCAGCTCGTTCTCCTCCAGCATGGCGTGTACCCGATGTTCTAGCTCCATCTTCCTCTCGGACAGCATCTTAATCTAACATGCAAAACAGCTCAAATTAGTTTCTGTGCCGTGGTAAATAGGCACTACATGGCGAAACTGGATTGCTCAGCTCTCTTGGTCAATAGCGGGTGGATGGGCGGCTATGCCCAGTTTGTTGTCTTCCTTTCTTTAAGGCAGGCTGAGGTCTGACACAAGATTAAAAGTACTCCCACTGGTCTTGAGAATGTCCGTTGCCTAGCATTGGTGTAGGCGTTAGTTGCCACCCTGATCTTGAGGAATGTCTTGTTGACATTTGAGCGTCTCCTCAAGCTTGACATCAGCTTACTCTTTAACATGCATCTGTAGTCACCCTTCTATTTAATGCTGGCAAAGCAGAAACACCACATACTCTATTTCCCATGAATTGTTTCCCCTTGTAGCTGACAGAGCAGCTTCCCTCATAAAACCAACAGTAGTCCTCGCTCATTTGGATCCTGCCTGCTTCTGACCTACATCTGCTAACCTATTTCAAAGCTTACATGTGCAGCAGTTGTTTTTCACGAACATATGAGACATCACGTTGCCAGGTTCTGGATAATTTGTGGCTTAACTAATGGCAAAACGCCATTAGTCATGAGTTCATGTCACATAAAGGCAAGAAATTGGAAAAGTGGGAGCACCCAGACATTGCAGTATCCTCGGCTAAATATAGAGTGGTAGCCTTTTCTCCCAATTATAGCTCAGGCTCTGCAGTTTGGGTGTTTTCTGCCCGGCTTTGAAGAACAGCTACAAGGAACTCTCATCTGCTGATGTGTTTGAACAGCCTCTTTTACATGACTATCTGTCATACATGACACAACTGACATCACAACACATCTCATGCTCAAATAACCAAGCATGTTTTAATGCCCAAGCTCAGGAAACAGGGATTGCCATGATGATGTACACATGTGAGATAGGGATTATTTTACAGTTAATTTCTTAAACCCTGTAGTTTTTATTCAACCTCGAAAAACATTAAGTTATACTGTAAAAGTGAATGCAATCCTTGTTTCTGTAATTTTACAAAGCATATCATGCAACATGCAGCTTGGCCCATAAACAGAGTTCAGGAACGACTCACTTCTAGCCCTTGCTGCTCCAGACAAAAGGGGAGGATTTTGAGAGGAGTATTTGGGCAAAGAGAGAGATAAGAGACAGAGATAGGAAACATAAAGTTTGAGAGAAAGTCCACAGAGCCTTGAAAGATTCAACACTTACAAATGCTTTAAGTATTTGGTATCAGTCAGTGAAAGACGAACACAGACATTGGTTTAAAGCAATGTTTAAAGGAAGAATGTGCAACTTTTAGATCCAGTAGATGTCGCCCTTGAGCTCCAGCATGAAACTAAAACAAAATGCTGTTTGGCCAGACCTCACACCATACTGAAGCCCCCCTCTCTCCTCCAGCGACACACCTCCAATCCCCCCTCCCCTCGCTTTCGCATGAAGGAATCAAGCTCAAGTGACGGACGAGCTGCAATCACCCGTTGCCTGCATTGTTGTGCTAGCAGGCTAATGTTAGCGCTCTTTATTTAGCTCGTAGCTTCACATTGCATGTACATTTACAAGGAATTACTTTTATACACAAGGGGAGGAGCCGGCCGTCCCGTCCATGTAAACACAGATCTGACAACAACACAGCCAGCAGGACTGGAGCTTCTCCCTCATTGTTGACAGTCATGACTCAGAGAGATATTTACACAGGGTAGACTGGATTTATGATATATTCTTATGTAACATGTCACACAGTTTTCCTTCAAGCAGAACCTTTGCACTAAATTAATCTGACCAGAAAGTCCAACTTTGAAAAAGGACTGTGTCGCTTTTGTTCTCAGCTTTCATTGTGGCCACATGTGGTAATTGCACAACAAAAGAACAATTCATTTTTCTTAATTTCCCAATTTTTTTTTGTGTGGACTTTTGCCGTGTCCTGACTGAGAGTGAGGAGAATTAAAACAATGTGTTTACTTGTTGTTTAATAGAAGTGATAACATTTAAATGGATCGGCTGGCCCAGGCAGGGTCGTGTAGATAGGTGTGTCCAGAGACGTCCGTGCCCCCTCTTGAAATCTGATTGGTCGCCCCAGGTGCCACTCCAAAATCACACTATGGTCAACTATTTGCTTTGTCAGAGTTCTGTAAAAATCAACTATTTGGTCTGTGTGGAAACAGGCTGCGTGTAGCTCTCTTTACATTTTAATGTAGAACATTTCCTTAAGTGTCTCTAAATTGTGAATCCTTTTTACGTTCTAAAGAATTAAACTGAGAAGATTTAAATGTTGTTGTGTTACTTTCTAAATTAAAAAATATAAAATATATATATTAATGTATAAGATGTAAATATAAAGTGAAAAACATTTTTACATATTTGAAATCCTTTGATGTAAGTAAAGTAGATCTGATTGGTATAGAGAGAAAGTGTGAATATTTGCTCATTTGTTTGCACTCACACGTCACGGTGAATCTACAGTGCATGACGTCGATGGTTTTAGAATCAAGGTAAACTTTGAACTTTCAGTCACATTTTTGTCCAGGCGAGGTATGACAGCATGAGAGAGAACGTTTGAGAACCACTGGTATAAAGAGAAGTCACACAGTGTTAAAGGAAAGCTGCTCACCTCAGCCTGTAGAGTCTCAAGTCGTGTCATGTGCTGGCTTGTAGACATACTCTTCTCCCTGAAGTCGTCCCGTAATGAATTGACCTGAGTGGACAGCTGCCTCTCCACCTCTGCAGCCTGGATCAAAATATTCAAACAGAAAAGACAGAATGGTAAATGGACTTCAGCTTGTATCGTTCTTTTCTCGTCTTCTGACTACTCAAAGCTCTTTGACCCCGCATGTCACACCTACACATTCACACACTGATGGTAGAGGCTGCTGTGTAAAGAGTCCATCAGAAGTAACTAATCCCATTCATACACATCCATACGCCGCAGACGAAGCAGCGGGAGCAATTAGGGGTTGAGTGTCTTGCCCAAGGACAGATTGGACATGTGGCTGCAGAAGCTGAGGATCAAACCTTCCGGTTGAGAGACGACCTACTCTACCACTGATCCACAGCCGCCGAATATACAGATAAATGAAATCAAATGGTGGAATCCATCCACACACTAACCCCTGACTTTCCGGTTGAGAGACGACGACTCTACCAAGTTCTCCTTTAATAATGATTATAAAACATCAGCAAAGGGTCAATTTTACTATACTGGAACCACATACACACGCAGTTGCACACTCACACACATGAATACACGATCACACACACACACACTCACACACAAACAAAGTCATACGCTCACACACATACAAATTTGGGACAGCAGTAGCTCAGTCTGTAGGGACTTGGGTCGGGAACCAGAGGGTTGCCGGCTCAAGTCCTGGTGCGGACCAGAATATGGAAGTTAGTCTGGTAGCTGGAGAGTTGACAGGTCACGTCCCGACTACTCGATTTGCCCCCAGCTTTAGTGGCCCCCCTTTGTAAGCAGCGTAAAGCAGCCCTGCTCTGATATGTCCTGTTTGTGCATGTGTGTAATTCAGGCCCATGTGTGTGAGAAGCATGTCTCTCAATAACAGAGTGTAAAACCAGAATTTCCCATCAGGGATTCATAGAGTATGTGAATGAAAAAATACACACACACTTACTAAACACACTTATAATCACTATGTACTCAGACCTCTATAGTCTTATGGTCTATTCCTGGAATAATGCATTTGATAACGTTACCTTTGTGATAGCCTAAAAGCCTGTTTCTAAAACCTTCTCACACTCACGCTCAGTTTTTGTTGGACCCAGTCCAGCAACAGACTGATTGCAACAGCTGAGCTCTTTGGACAGGTGAGAGCGGGCAACAAAGAGCCTGACTGAGCTTCATTAGCATAGAGCTGCACTCAGGAAGCTAGAATTTGCATTATCATCATCACTGCCATGGCAACAACAAAATCCTCAAACCGACCCACTCATTACAGCTCACTGAGGAGACTAAAAATAAAATAAGTATGCCAGGGGACACCGCAGGTTACTGATGCACATATCTGTCCTAAGAAGTCCTTTACTTTTAGGGAGACACACACGTTTAAAAATGACCCTGATTCATTTTTTGTTTGTTTTTCAACTACTTGATGCCGATAGAAAATGTAGCTAAGTTAATATCAGTCCAAGTGTCAGCCTGTAGGTGGCACTGCTGCTTCTACATGAGCTCAACAGCTGGTTGAAAATATATGTCACCACAGTTCAGTTCTATGCTTACGGTGTAACACTGGTTGTGTTCTGCGTCTGTGTTTCACTCGGAGTGTACTGAAATGACAAGCAGCTACAGGAGGGCTCTGTTTCAGCTCCATCCATCCAGGGCTTCACCCTGAACAGTTACTTGATCTTCAGCCCTCTGGAAGCACTGAGTTCACTATTGTGACCCTTTCGGGTTTTATTCTGGTTAAACTGATATCAAAACATGTCAGCAAACATTTGCATAACAAAAAGCACACTGTGTTCTACTAAACGTTTCGTATTGAAGAGTTAAAGGTTAATATCTTTCTGTAATCACATGGCATGCATTGGATAGGTAAGGAAAGCAAAACAAGATCTGCAGACCAAGAAGCTTCCGTTTGAAGGATTTATTAAGTGACGTTTCGAACCAACATGCTCCTTCTATGAACCCATCTCCAAATGAAAAACAGTGAAGAGGAAATGATAGTTCCTCTATAGTAAAATAAAATAAAACTATAGGTGTTTTTTATGTTTGGGAGGTTACTTTAAGGCAGGGCTATTCAATTATATCGTTCAGGGGGCCAAATTTTCAGAAAGCTAAGGACCCGGGGGCTGGGGGCCTGTTTATTAGTTATTTATAAGGATGTCCCGATCTTTTTTTTTTTTTTTGCCCCGATCAGATTCTGAGTCATTTGATTTTGAGTATCTGCTGATACCGAGTCCCGATACTTCTATAATAGGCTACATTGAAAAAATGAAGAAAATCAAACAAAACAGATCCAGGATGTCCCTTGTTTTTATTTTATTCACCTTTTTTTTATCATTTAACACTTATAAACGTAGCACTTCTGTGAGGTAGCTTGACGTCGGACACCAACTGAACAATTATTTGAACTTGTAACGGTCTGTCCAGATATTTTTTTGTTCCTGCGTCTCCCGTTTCTGAGCGCACCTGAATGCATCTCAACTGTCTGAGCTGCCCTGAATGCAGCATGCTGCTCACAGCGCATCCCCTGAGTAACGACAGAGAGACATGCCCAAAAAAGTCTTAAGTAAGCTAAGCGAAATACTGTATTTTCTGGTAGTTCTTACGGACTTTTTATCATTGAGTGTGTACTCAGGGGGAAGAAACAACCACACACACACACACAGGCCTCCACTGGTGAGAGTGGGCTCACCTGTGTGCGCGCAAGTGTCTGTGTGTGCATCAGGGCAGAACTCCGCCGTGCACGTTACAGAGAGCAGAGGAGAATTGTAAACGCACGACCATGTAGAGACAGAAATCACATGCTCACATGATAGGGGCAACGCTGATTATATCCGATCCCTTATCGAGACGTCCGATTCCGATGAAGTCTAAAACCACGTGATCAGCCCTGATTTTTATTTATTTTTTTATTGTAATTACAACTGATCAGCGGGCCAGTCTGATGTCATCCACGGGCCGCCATTTGAATAGGCCTGCTTTAAGGGCTATGTTATGTTGTTCCATTGATACATTCATTCTAAATATTCAACATTTATTAAGGCGTTGAGCTTTTTGCATCTATGGTCTTTATCAGGCCTACAGTCCCAATGTTGTTATTTTCAGCTGATACTTCTAGGTCTGGTCTTCAGTAGCCAGATCTGCTTCCAGTGTGACAGCTGCCTTTACTGACTTCCGTGCTGTGTGGGAAACAGATGTGCAGTCAATGGAGGCCGGTGCAGCGGCGAGTGTGACCCACTGGCCCGACACACTGACAGATTGAGATCACGTTGAAAGACCCACATATCCGAGCACAGAAGGCCTGGTTTGCGGTTACTCACATAATCTGCACAGAAAGTCCTCAGATCCTAGATCAAGCATTACCAGCACAACATGACAGGACAGGACAACAGGGGCCAAGCAGACCGCTGTGATCTAATCCAGGGCAGGGAAGTAGGGCTCAGCAGAGAGATGTGTTCCTTTAAAGCTCCTTCATTCTGACATCTACATGAGCCTATGCTGTACGTTCAGGCTGAGGAGGCTGAAAACACGAGGACTAGAAATCATTCCTGTTGATTCAGAGACTGTGGATCAGCATGTTAACAGATATAACAACAGGTCAATAACGGGTGCTTGGTTGTCAAAACTTAGCATCAAACTATTTGTACCCTTGTGCCTTTCTGTTCAGCACATTCCCATGGTAACAACACGTGGAGTTCCAATTTGCATGTCAATCTGGTTGTCGTAGCAACCAGGGAGAAGTGGGATTGGTGGAGCTGAGCCTTGTGGTCTCAATGCTTCTGGTATTTTCCTTAGTCACTTTCGCAGAACGCTGCCTCGTCTAGACGTATGGAGGATGGGCAACCCCACGTTCAAACAGTTGCATAACAAATACTCAGAGTGACAAAAACCCGCCAGTCAGGGAGCTGATCTCTGGAGCTGCAGCTTCACCTGAGGCTGACGTTAAGGCAGATGTTATGTGCTCCAGCGATTAAATGGGATCAAAGCTGCGGGCTGGACAGATGCCCTGGTGGTGTGTTCAATACTGGCACAAGGTTGTTTAAGGAGGAGTGAAACTGGATTCTGTGTGATATGTGACATGACACTGACACAACATGGATGCCACTCTCATGATGTTCATAGCAAGTAAGGTCTTAGCAATATGGTCTTTTACCTGTTTTTTGTCTTGAGATAACACTTGTTATGAATTGGCGCTATACAAATAATGATTGATTGATATCACAACTTGCAGGTTACATTGAAGTGAATTTACTTTTTAAAAGTTACATATTCATTTTCTTTTCAACTAGTTTCAATAAGTCTCAGAGCTCCCAAAAACATGTCTGTGAAGTGTCTTATTCTAAATCCACTCTGATCCTGTATTTGATCATGCCTATAAACCCCTCTATTTCAGCCCTGCTCAGAATAGGCTGTTTCTGTGTCTGTAGCTTTAAATGTAAATAAGCTGTGTCTGACCACGCCCCTCTCTGGAAGGGCTTGGGTGGCTCGGGCTTTCTCGCTCCATGCCCTATTGTTTACGGTGAGAAGGCAGACTCAGAGGGCAGAACAAACACCTAGCTGTCGGAGTGTCACCCACCTGGGGGAGGGGTTACTGCCCTTTGTGATGTCATGAAGGGAAAATCTCCAAACGGCCTGTTTGAGCACACATTTTCTGAAAAGTGGAGCAAGCTAAAGAAGGAGAGGATGGACTTTTCTCATCATTGGGGGGTTTGTAGACAGACTAGGGGCACATATTAGAGTTAGAAAAACATGCTGGAGTGTAAATTGGATAATATGTGACCTTTAAGAAATGTGATTTCCTCCATATCCTAAAAAATACCATTTTGAATCATTCTGATGAGTTGCTGTCAGTGTTTAGTTTAGAAAACGTTAGAGGTTTAGGTAAGAAGATTTTACCATGCTGACATGTTTGAGTCACTGCATCCCAAGCCTTCTTAAAGCCTGCGTGTTAATGTAATTAAGGACAGGTTCCCTTCCTGCTGGTTCACTCTGATCAGATTAGGGCTGAGGTCTAAGGCTGTTCTCACAGTCCTGAAACATACAGACAGGTACACACCTCATAGGCTGTGCTTCTGGAGCAATGGGAACACAGTGAATACACTATCATGCATTGTCCTACCACCCAGATTTGGAAAACCACTCACACATGCACACAGCAACACCTGAGAGAAGGAGCCACAGTGGGTATTTTTATCCGCCCAGGTTAAGACGTGAGGATATAGCCTGAGGCTAATATTTAAATCTTCTTTGCCAAAATAACCAAGTTACCTGCTGGTATTAATTAAGTAGAGTATAGATTGGAGTTGTTGTTGTTCCTGACTGAATGCATATGGCGAGGCTATTAGCACAGATTATAGTCTAATCCCCTTAGCGCTGTATTTTACTCCATGGCTTACATCACTTCCAGTGGAGCGCCCCGGCTTCTCAAGGTCATCTCACTGCAGCCAATAGAAGGCCTTGTTATGAACTAATGCATTTAGTTGTTAGGCTGGTAATACAGTAACTCACTGTGTCATCAATCTCATCTTCAACTACGAGGTTTATCTCAGAAAGAAACCTCCAGGAAGCTTGACGGACTTTCTCGTTCATTAAAATATGATATATCTGATATGCAAAGAAAACGATGGTGATGGTTATGTGAAGAAACAAATGACTATCCTAGTTTGGTATTCTACACGTGTTTGGAGAAATCTGGGAACCAGAGTGCTCCGAGACCGAGACAAGACCAAAACCATAAATATCACTGAAAAATCATCTACTTGTGTGCAGGGGGTGTCTCACTCATTTAGACCGTAACAACGGGAAGGTTGTGGTCATAGTCGGGGGATAAAAATTAAACTACAAATGAATTGAAGTTATTTGTTCTTTTAGAAAGAGGCATTTTCCTCCTAATCACAGTATTGACTTGGAAAAACAGTCTATCGGTGGTGGTCTTGACCAATCTTGTTTTAAAATCCGGAAATCCAGAGTCTGCCCAGTCTGAGACCGAGACGAGACCGAGTAAAAATGCTTTCAATTCTGAAACGAGACCTTGAAAAAGTGGTATCGAGACCGGTCTACAGACCAAGACCGATTTTTCCACTTTAACCAGTAAAAAAAACGGTAAACCAGTACCTGAATCTAAAAGGAGTTTAAAGAAATATCTCATGTGACAGAGACTCTGTTGAACTTATCAATTGTTGCATAATACCAAAATATGATCATGAATGTAGACTCTAATGTGTGTGTGAATGTATATCTGCATATTTACTTAGACGTCATCGTTCAGCTACTCTGCATGTTTCAAGTAGAAACAATAATTATAAGATACTAAATAATAACACTGTTTTATTAACTGCATAGAAAGAACTGTTTTTTTGACTGGGGTGGCCTAACCGGGGCCCTGACTGCTGCAGGGGTGGCCTGAAGTGTGATGTGCACACAAACACACAAATAAATATTCATTATTTACCCTTTCTAACTTCACCGATCTACTTTATAACACACCATAGTAGCAACATTAGCTCAGTTTTTTAATTACATAAAAAGGACATTTATGTTCAAAGTCACAATTACTTCAAAATATGCACAGTATAACTTGATCTATTTTCAGTTAGTCCATTTCAAGTAAGGGTGGTTTCACACTTGAAACCCGGGCATCCGAGTACACTTGACCACAAAGTCCTGTTTATTTGATAGATTTAAACACAGACGTACTCAGGTACTGGGCCCGAGTCCACTTGAAGAAGTGGTCTCGGGCACGATTCATGTGTGCGAGTACGGTCTTTCGGAGATGTGAATGCAATCGTGCTCAAACAAGGAAATGGACCGCTATATGACATCATTCTAAATGTCTCCTGTCGTCTTAAACAACGTCGTATCCGTGCAGCACGGGCTTGTTTCATCCTCTGAGCTGCACGGTAGATGTAGAAGTAGTAAGAAGGTCGTTGTTGGCGTCTTAGAACTAACAAAAATGTGTTTTGGCTTACAGCGGGGCACATCTACACCATAATAAGACACTTACAGTCAAGAGTTAACTCATGTAAGAAACAGGGACAGCAGATGGAAATAGAAGGCCTCCAGTGGCCTCACAGCTGCAGGGTTTCCTCAGGATAGGTTTACATTCACTCAGAGCTGTGCACAGTTAGCATAACTTAGCTGTATGCTAGAAATAAACAGACAGAAACAGAAAGAAAGAGCAGGAAAGAAAAGAAAGCAAGGATGACTCGGTGAAAGAAATATAAAATGAGGGCGAAAGCAAGCACTGTGGTTGACCTCATTTGTTCTATTACTCACCAGGCCTCCCTGCGTCTGTCCAATTCCCTGCACCGTGACTTCTGGATCGATGAAGTCAATTAGTTCTCATAAATTTCACTGACTCACATTGGCCACTAGATATGCCACCGTCGCATAATCTAGACCACTGTCAATGAATATCTTTATAGATTTCCCACACCCAGGTTTCAATCAAATTAAATGCAGTTTAATTATGTTAAGTGAAACTCCGGCTCCAATCCATAGCCACTGACGGGTCTAGATCAGAAGAGTCCTTGATAAAATGTAGTGATGGTGTTGGGGGCAAGATGGGGGCAATGGGAGGATTTAATCTGATCAGGATGAGAGGGAGAGCTCAGCTGGTCAGCAGTGAGCGGGGGGCTTTAGAACAACCTCACAAAGCCCACTCCCCCCTGAGCAGCGGGTGCCTGACTGCAGATTATATCTTCTCCCAGGAACGGAGACAACACAAAAATTAAAGGTTGCCATAGACACATATGCTGACTGGGTTTTCAAAGCATCTGTACAGGTTTTACAAAGCATCTGTACATGTAGCTTTGGCACCCACTGCCAGCCTATCAGTCGACTGACCTCATTCTGAAGCCTCTGGTTGTAGCCTTTTAATTGGTCTATCAGGGGATTTTAGTGTGTGTCAATCTGACAGGTAGAAAGCGTGACGTAATATGGCTCTTTGAAAGCAAGCGTATCCCTGTAACATATCCGAACTAAATGTGTATTAGTGATAGTGAAATATAAAGATCCAAAACATTTTCATATTAAAAAGTGTGTAAATGATGATCAGAGATAACAGTAATCGGTAAATGATAAATGTTCTTGAGCTTGTATATTTATTTTCTGGTCTTCTGACTATTCAAAGCTCTTTCACACCGCAGGTCACACCTACACATTCACACACTGATGGTAGAAGCTGCTGTGTAAAGAGTCCATCAGTATTTACTCATCCATTCATACACATTCACACGCCGCTGCGGGAGCAACTTAGGGTTAAGTGTCTTGGTCAAGGACAGATTGGACATGTGGCTGCAGGAGCTGGGGATCAAACCTTCCGGTTGAGAGACGGCCTACTCTACCACTGATCCACAGCCGCCGAATATACAGATAAATGAAATCAAATGGTGGAATCCATCCACACTAACACAAACTTAAGTCTCAATCAGTACAAAGGAGTAACATCAAAACCTTTTTCACTCTGCCTTTAACACACATCAGAACGATGTTCTCTGTGCGGACTTCGTGTCCTGGTTTTGGTGTCGATGCAGCACAGTGAGGACAACTTTCTATTCTCTCTCAAGGTTTCTTCCTTGCAGGGGTCTCAAGTGTTCCCACAAGTTTCTTCTCTTTAGCACAACCTGTTAGACTGTAAATATTAAAGGACGAAGCCTGAGTGACGTCACCCGTCTGTTACTGCAGTGGGCTTTGGAGTCCCATCGATGGTGGTCTCCATGTTGGAAATGCTGTCTCAGCCTAACTTTCAGTCAACCTAACGACAGGCTGAGAGCTGGAGCTGAGGCGGGTTTTAAGCCTCTTGACAAACTGTAACACGTCAATCACATCAGCTACACGCCAACTCTTATCCTTCATCAAATCAAAATGGTCGAGACATAAGCTAAACAGACCTGTTTGTTTTTTTGAACCAGGCTGTAAACATGTTAATGTCTGCTGTAAAAACAGGCTTTTTTGAATGGGTGTGTATGTGACTTCCTGTGATTCTGCAGCCAGCCTCTAGTGGACACTCGAGGAATTGCAGTACTTACTCTGCTTCATTTTTCAACACCAGAGGTTACCGCTTGGACTAAGCCCAATGAGTCTAAAGATGTGTCACCTGGTCTACAAGAAAGCTGCTGGCATACCTCAGGACACAGTGATGACGAGTTATTACTAAGTCATTTTGAATTACAGTGAGCGTTTGTGTAAAGGACTGAGAGATTCAAATGGGCAAAAAAAAAGAAATGCATGAAATCTGAGAAATATTTATTATTTATAACTATCAGTGGTGTGCACAGGGGGGTGGTCGCCCCCCCTCGTGGCCCAATTGTTGAAAAACAAGCGCTAAAGTGCCCTCCTGGTTGGATAAAACATGATAAACTGCCCTTTTGGGTGAAGTAAACACACTAAACTCCAGAAGACTATTAGGACCAATAAATACTATGAAACATTACTGTTGCAATGGCTTTTATGTTGGGCCCTTTTTTGATCTATATTGAGCCAGAACTATATCTCACAGAACCAGTCTGGATTATCTGGTGCTAATATGGTGTTAAAATGCACTAGAATACAGGAAATGGCATCTACTTAATTGGAAATGTTCTGGGGGAGAACCCCCAGACCCCCTAGGGATTTATTCCCTTCATACATCCATGTCTCTGTGTGTTCTTCACAGTCCAACGCTACTATGCCAAAGTTTCCCACAAGTTCATAGAGTGACCCTCTATGAACTTGTGGGAAACTTTGGCATAGTTGCGTGCATCCTAACAACAGTTAGGTCCGACCAAGCAATCTGATTGGACAGCTGGCCCTCACTCAGTGTATCACTCCATCTCAGCCTGATGTTCTGATCACTGTGAACAATCATTACAGCAAACTGTCTTGATTATAGTAAATCTATCTGTCTGTCTGTCTGTCTGTCTGTCTGTCTGTCTGTCTGTCTGTCTGTCTGTCTGTCTGTCTGTCTGTCTGTCTGTCTGTCTGTCTGTCTGTCTGTCTGTCTGTCTGTCTGTCTGTCTGTCTGTCTGTCTGTCTGTCTGTCTGTCTGTCTGTCTGTCTGTCTGTCTGTCTGTCTGTCTGTCTACCTATCTATTATTTGATGCTTCTACAACCAAATCACAACAGACTCCTATGTCACCGGCTACCTGATAAATTCAAACAACTTGAAAACTATACATAAAGCTAAGTAGGCTAGTCGGTGAGTGTGGCAAAAGACGCAGGAATGCAGGAAAATAAGATGATAGATAAGTTGTGGAACTTGTTGAGTTGGTGAAGCAAAATAATACTACTTTGTTGTGGATTTTTGACTTTTTGCTGCACATTTAGTGCTCGATTATTAACTATCTTAGAAAAGCTATTTATCCTGAGCTCTTTAGGGCTTCTTCGGTTGCAACTCCATCAACCTACATCTACTGCCCAATCAGTTTCTCCTGTCATGTGGACGCTACATGACATTAAAGAAGATGTAGTTGTTAGAGTAAAACTGTTAGCTCACTTAGTGTAGCAAAGGACCCATGTGTTAGGGCCGAGTCCTTACTGAAGCAGAACTTTGCTGCACGACATCTCCTCACGCTACCTTACCTTTCCAGCGTCTCTATAACATGTTAGTGCATAATTTCTACTTCTCATGCCAACCCTGAAGGCTGCTTAATCTATGCATGTTTAGATGTACGTAACTTTCTTTCAATAATACGAAAACCTATATGCATCATATTACACCTTCTTTATAACTGTTCTCATAATTACTGCACACCTGTCAAAATGCAGAGTGCTGTTGCTGTGCAGTCCAATCTTTCTAAATTATTCAACTGAAGCCCTCGAAGCTTCATTTATATATTGATGAGTCAGCAAAAAATCAGGTTGATATAGAAAAAGGCATACGTGAAGTAAATCCACCCCTAAGAAAAGACAAGTCCTCTTTGACCTGAACATCTTTATATTAGTCTGCTCTGGCTAACTTGAAGTGGACTGAGTGGCTCCGAGGGAGGGTCATGGAGAAAACACACGCACGCACGCACGCACGCACGCACGCACGCACGCACGCACGCACACACACACACACACACACACACGCACACATGCACACACACACCCTCACGATCATGTGACACAATGTCTCAAATCCTAGACTAATGAAATCTTCCACGCAGATTGGCTCGCCTGAAGCTGTACACTACAGATGGGGCACATGATTACACACAGACACAAAGACACACCCTCACCCTACTGAGTTGCTCCAGCAGTCTATGATTCTGTTCCGAGAGTTCACCGATGGCCTTTGTCTTGTCCCTGTCAGTGTCTCTCAGCTGGACCTGGTGGCGCTCCAGCTCGCCCTGCAGATGCAGGATGTCAGTCTCCAGCTCAGCCACGCGGCCCTCCCACTCCCCCTCTCGACTTTCCAGACGCCGTCGCAACTCATGCTTCTCCTGCTCCAAGTGCTGCATGCAGGAGAGGGAATAGAGTGAAAGGGTCAGTCAGTCGGTCAATCAATCAATCAATTTTTATATTGTATATACTGTATATGTACAAGTTATTTCAGAGACCCAGCATAAATCCACAATTAGCAAACAGGCGAAACATTTTCTGGTGATTTATTTATTAGGCAATCACGTTTTAAGGGTTTTCTCAGAGGTTTAAATTGCATAAACTAAAGAGGTTTGACATATGTGACCAACACCAGACACTACATACCAAAGAGTAAGGTCTAGACCTGCTCTTTTTGTAAAGTGTCTTGAGATATAAGAGCGATACATACAAACATTAACTGATTGATTGCTTACATGCAGCATAGAGATTTTAAACTGAAGCAGTCATTTGTATCCCTAACTCCTGAAGTTACAGTTCAGCTTCTTTTTATTCCCTAGATTACAATGAATGGTGGACAGATGCACTGCAGCACCATGGGCTGCCAGAGCTCTGATGGGGGTTGTTGTTGTTATGATTAAGTCCAAGGATGAAGCATCTGGCATCTATGTTTTTACTATTTTCATCTGAGTAACTGTCTGAACAAATGTGGGAACCAAAGAGAATCAGAAGGACAACAGCAACTGATTGAAAATGATACGAGGACCTGTCACATAATCCTAATAATGAGTTTGATATAAAGATGCAGCTCATTCCTCTGACCTGTAACGTAAGCCTGCATCAAAGGGCTGAACAGAAGTACAGTAGAGTACAAGGCCTGTACAGCCACAGGATTAGTTTCTGTTTCTTTCTGAGGCTCCATGTTGGCTCATGAAGGATTTTGAAAAACAAAAACAAAAGCTCTACCTACAACATCCATTGTAAACATGAAACACCTTTCATAGCTCAGCAGTATGCCACTGACATGACAGAGACAATGAAGACCTCTTAAGTTTAAATGACTAGCCAGTTATAATTTACCTTTAAAGGAGTTTTCATCTTTCAGCAGACGAGCAACAACACAATGCTATCAAGGTGCAACCCTTTTTTTAAACACTTTTGGGAGTTTGAATGTGGGCCAGCGTTTGTTATGATCCTCTTCAGTTTGTTTACATTGCAAAAGAAAAGGGCCTAACTTTACTACAAAACTACACAGCCTAGTGAGGGGCAGCAGCAACACTTGGGTGAATAATATATAGCCTACATATTTTTTGTTTACCTCTAATTTTTCGTTGAGATCTTTGTGCATTTTCTCATATTGCTTGGTCAAGTCTTGGTTTCTCTCCAGCAGCGCTTTGCCGAGTTTAGCAGCTAAAACCAAGTCTTTTTCCTTTTGACGGAAGAGCGACAGCAGCTCTGCGTTATGCCCCACCGCAGGCATCTCCACGTCCGACAGTCCCCCTTCGTCGCCCCTCTCACCAGAAAGCATGGCCAGTTCCTCTTCCAAGGCCATGCCGAGGCCTCCGGAGCCGGTGTGCCGCAGCGGCTGACCCTGATAACCGGCGAGCTCCTGTTTAGCGGGGCTCGTCCGGGGCTCTAAGCAGTCGCTGTCCAGCTCGAGTGGTGCTGAAACCCCGGCAGACGTCTGCAGGTCTAGGTAGAAAGCGGACATTGCCGCCCGACGGAGGAGAAGCCACAGACGAGAGTCGACTGATTTTATTTCGGACGAACCCACCCTGGACTGACAGGGTTGGGCTGACCGGACCGGCTTACAATCGACAATCCGTCCCTCATTCTCGCTCTTCAGAGGTGGATCCCGTTAATTTGAACACCGCTGACTTCCCAGTTTTCTCACGATCCTCTCTCCTCGTCAACCAACCAGCCCCGGCTCAGGCTCAGATTGGGACACAGTTTAGACTCCTCCTATGCAGTTTACTGACTAGCTGTTTACTATAGGATGCACAATGTGTTTTGCTTTTATCCCGTAATAAACCGCCAAGATGATCTTAGCGCAGCGGTCGGTCGGTCAGGGTCCAACCCGTCTCGGGGTCCCGGGTCCCCCATAACGCTCGGCCTGTTACACCGTAGGCAATGCCAGCCAAACAGATGAGCGCGTTCCCGATAGCTGCTCAACCTCCTTTCCCGTCTAGAGTGCCCGCTAATGCCTCGGTAGTGACGCCAGTGACGGCAAACAAGCACCCCATTGGCTGAGAATGATAGCGCCATATTTTGGTGCTTCTCTCACAAATCTGTGACACCAAGCTTTAGCCTATACATGAGCACGTGAAGAGATGTCGTCAAAAATGATGCAGCAGCCATGAGCAAAAGAAGCAGAGCAATAAATACTAGAATGATCATAAATAACCCTGCAGGCATCCGGGGTAAAATACCAGACTGCTGGTTTTATGATTATGAGCCTTACCAGAAATAAAGTAAACAATATTGTTTTCACTCTTTTTAACTGTCACGGCGAAAATAATAACTTAAATAAGTTGTAGAAGCTCAGTAAGCTATTAAGATTATTATCCCTAACAGTGTAGTGGTGCCTAAAAAAGTGGGTATACTCTTCATTTTTCCCCATAGATGTATTTTTTTAAGTAGCCCTTCCAAGGTAAACAGCCTCTGTTATAAACAGTGTTATGTAAGACTACTCCTGCATATTTACTTCATGTGTACTAGCCAATTAGAGACAGAGTAGGGAGGGTCATGCCCTCACCATCAGGGAAAAACATTGCAGCATACTATTAAATATTATCAGTCAATCAATGGTGTGATTTAGAAGACCCTATAGACTGAACAATAAGTGGATATACTCCGTAGACCTGCACTACACCTCTGCCCCTATTGTAAGTAACTATATTAAATTATATAAATTATAGAGATAAACAGGAATAAAAATATTTCCTCTTGTGAACAAGCCAAGTTGAAATACGTAGAATATAGTATTACTTGTGAAATAGGCTGCTCAGTATAATGTTGCCATTTGAAGTATTACTGTCGGTTTAGAAGATGAATCTCTGAAACTTTGAGGCACGGCTGCCTCCCTTTGTTGATCAGTTTCTGCATCATGTTTTTATTTTATAGTTACAGCAGTATTTATATAGACTGACCAATTCAAATGACATTTGTATATTAAACTATCCTAAAGAAACGTTGAACAGTGTCACCTTTGACCTTTAAAGGTGCACTATAGATTTGGTAGTGAAATTTAAAAGTTGGAGAAGTGAAACAATTCAATGCTTTATTTTCTGAACTGAATACACAAACTTTATTCAAAGAAAAAAAGGGTCCCTGAACACTGTTCACTGCTGCGGCCCCACCACCATAACTTCTCGCGTAGCATTTTATCTTCAAACCGTTACAGGGACCACATTTTCTTCTGAGGACAGTTTGTGTATAGAGGTATGGACATATATCACAGAATCTGTACACTTCTCCAACTTTCAGGAGGTTTGTGTTAGCAGACCTGAGAGTGCAGCTGGGAGGAGCACTGGCACACTCATTAATGTTGAGAACTAAAGACACAACTGTACTTGTTCTAAGGACTCCTTAGATTGATCACTTTTTTAGATTTTTATATTGGGGTTAAAGTGTTGCTAACTGATGTCTGTGGTTATACGTTTCAGAGTTGGACAAATAAGAGGGAGCAACCCAAAATGAGAACTGCTTAATAACTACTGTGGCGGCTTTCAGCACCAGGTAATACATGATATTAAGATGATGTATATGTAAGTGTGAGGTCAGTAAATCAATGTCTCAGTAACGCCTTGGTAAATACAGCTATATGTTTGTATCTATGTTTATGAGTTGGGGATGAAGGGGAGGCCATGAGGTCCGGTTGATGCTGGGGGAGGGGCATTAGTGATGAATGATCACAAACAAAGCCTGATGAGCTGATAAAGGGAAAAGAAGTGGGTCACAGCCCGCTGATGCACTATGCACATAGCTTTAGGGACTGTTGGGGGGCCACCCAGCAGATAATGTCTCATAGGGTGATCTCCTCAAAGCGCTTCAAAACCTTGATGCGTGTGCTGAAGGGATATTAAGGGAACAACAAACACCTCTAAGCAGTGATGCAATGTTTACGATAATATAATCCCCCATGATAATAAACTAAACCTGACCACAGATTAATATGAAGGCGTATCACTTCAAACTCGTCTTCATAGTTACCATGGGGATATGTAACATGATAAACGTTTCCTCTTGATGTCGTCCTTTTTAGAGTTTAAGTGAACATCCTGCATACACTCGCTCTGCATCACCAATTCATTTCAATCAGGAGAGACTTAGGTAAGAGTTTACACATTTTTATTTAACAGTTAAGGAAAAGATAAATGTGTAATAACTCCGTTAAGAGGACTTCATGCACCCAGAGGGGTAGCGAGTCAGACAGCAGGATAGGACGGCCCCAACTATGGAGTCTAGACCCTGGAAGTGGTGATACCCCCCCGATGGAGTCTAGACCCTGGTGGTGGTGGTGGTAATAGAAGAATGCAGGATGTGATGAGGAGTGGGTTTCTGAGGCTGTATCTGAACTCTGCTGAGCTGAGCTCCATTCGATCTGTAGAGTCCCTGTACTCCTTTAAGAAAAACTACTCTGGTCACCTGTCAGCACCTGAGCTCTGCCTCTGGTCACTTCCTGTCAGCACCTCTGGTCACTTCCTGTCAGCACCTGTACTCTGCCTCTGGTCACTTCCTGTCAGCACCTGTGCTCTGCTTCTGGTCACTTCCTGTCAGCACCTGTGCTCTGCCTCTGGTCACTTCCTGTCAGCACCTGCACTCTGCCTCTGGTCACTTCCTGTCAGCACCTGTGCTCTGCTTCTGGTCACTTCCTGTCAGCACCTGTGCTCTGCCTCTGGGCACTTCCTGTCAACACCTGCACTCTGCCTCTGGTCACTTCCTGTCAGCACCTGTACTCTGCCTCTGGTCACTTCCTGTCAGCACCTGTGCTCTGCTTCTGGTCACTTCCTGTCAGCACCTGTGCTCTGCCTCTGGGCACTTCCTGTCAACACCTGCACTCTGCCTCTGGTCACTTCCTGTCAGCACCTGTGCTCTGCTTCTGGTCACTTCCTGTCAGCACCTGTGCTCTGCCTCTGGTCACTTCCTGTCAGCACCTGCACTCTGCCTCTGGACACTTCCTGTCAGCACCTGCACTCTGCCTCTGGACACTTCCTGTCAGCACCTGTGCTCTGCCTCTGGACACTTCCTGTCAGCACCTGCACTCTGCCTCTGGTCACTTCCTGTCAGCACCTGTGCTCTGCCTCTGGTCACTTCCTGTCAGCACCTGCACTCTGCCTCTGGTCACTTCCTGTCAGCACCTGTGCTCTGCCTCTGGACACTTCCTGTCAGCACCTGCACTCTGCCTCTGGTCACTTCCTGTCAGCACCTGTGCTCTGCCTCTGGTGCTGGATGAATGAAAACATCGGCCTCACACATTTCATGAATCATTCAAACAAGTAGGCTATAAACACAATCAATGTGTCAAACAAAAGAACTGAGCTTTTTAGCAGTCATTCTCAGCTGGCCTAGCCTCAGGCCCCACCACCAACTCCTTAATAAGAAATCTCGACCCAGGCTTATGATATTTTTCAACCCATGAGATTTGTTTATGAAGAATGGTGCAGTTTGGACTTCAGACGATACAAAACATAAAACAGAACAAAGAGATGAAACAAAACAAACGTGTTTTAAAAGTGATGTTTAGACTTGTTGACACTTTTTTCCCACTCCCACTGAAAACGACTCCACGACCCACGTCAGGGTCCCGACCCACCAGTTGAATACCCCTGCCATGGAATCTTGTAATTTCAAACTTTGGAGGATAAAGTTTGTGGAGTAAAAATCAAGTAGGCCTATACTAACCTTCTGTTGAGAATCTGGTCAGTATTTCCACCTCTCTCTCAGTGCCCTGGAACCTGAATGATGAGATGTCATGTTCAAAGTCATGCCAGAAATGTTCTGCTACACCCTGTAGCCTACAGGGTAATAATCCTCAACCACTTCTCCCTATGGATCTCTTATGCTCACACATTCTTTGTTTCAGTGGACGTGTGTGTGTCAGTGAACAAACATCAGGCTCACATGATGAACTCGACATCATTCTTCTGTATTTTAGACGATGGCTCCCTCTGTGGGAATAAAACAAAACTACATTCACATTCCTAACAAACGCTAAAAATAAATAATCAGCAGCATACTAATAGCCTACTGTTTTATTAGAATAGATCTTTATTGTCATTGCTATAAAAACAATGAAAAACTGTTCAGCAGCTCTTGTCAGTGGCAGCACATAGACAGACAGAAAACATGATCACGTAAAGAGACATCATAAAAAGAATAGTTCAAGTCTAAAAAATATAAAGCTCTAAAAAAGAAAGTGGTGCAAAGCAGCTGTCCGGTTCAGTGCTCAGTGTAGGACAGTAATGATTGAATAAGAAAGTGCTGGTGCTGTGGTTATTTGTTTGAGGGGGTCGGGGTGCCGCACGCAGCAGTGTCCGCAGTCTTTCTTAGATTTGTTTGTTTGATTGTCCCGTATCTCCTTCCAGGGTGGGGGGGACAACTCTCTTTCCTTTAGACCCGCTCTGCCGTCCTCACCACCCGCTGTAGGTCCCTCCTGTCCTCTGCTGTGCAGAAGTAGACCAGGAGGCTTTCGATGGTGGCCCGATAGAAGTTTATCAGCAGGGGTTGTAGGAGGTGAGCCTGTCTCAGCTTCCTGAGGAAGTGGAGTCTTTGCTGGGTAGGAGATGTTTTTGTACCAGCTGAGATGTAAACCCTCAGGAACTGGAACTTAAATTGTTACTTGCTTACTAAGCCCTCGTATTTAATACCAATCACGATGACCTTTTCTCTCAGAGTACATATTTGTCTGCGGAGCATCAAAGTCTTTGTCTTGTGAAAGTTGTGTGATACTTAAATTACCGGAGCTTCCCTCAAACAGTGAATTTAACTCCATTAATAGAAGCAGCATCTTCCTTGTACTCGGTGTTCTCTGCTTATGTAACATCACCCCTTCAACATCGAGGCCTGACTCTGCCTTTTTCAAACAGTGCGAGGTTTGGCTGCCTGTTATGTAACAGAACCAGGCTCTTCAAACCTCTAGATTGCAGTATTGCTCTGTGTCAGTCCTTATCAGCACTGAACACCAGAGATGTAGAAATGTGGTTGTTTCTATGTTTTATCAGTAGATGGCAGTGCTTTTATACCTTGATGCTTAAAAAAAGCTTGTTGCACCTGCTGAAGAGATGCTTCTGTGACTATTTAAGCTCCCCCTAGTGAAGATGTCTGCCATGCAGTGTAGCCTACTGTTTTTATTATTTATGACGAATATGTAACCTACCAGAGTTTTGCAGGAACATGAAAAAAAACGTCCTGACATTGTCAACAGACTCTGAAGTGACCCTGAAGTTACAGTAAATTAAAATCAGTGTTAGTAAGTTAAAACATACGGACATATGGAACATAAGGAAATAGATGTAGCCTCATTTTGCATCAATACTTTTAAAATTAAACTGGGATTTGCTTTTGAGACATGTAATACCTTGTTGCTAGGTAACATCAGTATGATGCCTCTGCCTCAGTCCTATAAATGCAAAATCCTTTTTCATACCTAATATATGAACTCACTTTTTGATACCACTGATTGCGAAAAGATTCTCTTAGGATCAGAAAACCAACATTTTGTCTGGTTTTATGTTGCAGTCACTACAGATGCCCGTAATGTTGTGCAGTAGCTGTGAAGTTTTTAAAGTGACATGCTGGTGGTGCTGGAGGAAAATTCCTCATAGGCTGTATAAGACATGGAGGTAGTCTCAGTGACGTCACCTTTTGGTTACTGAAGCTGACTTTTGAAGCCGAGTGATGGTGGTCGCCATATTGTAAATGCTGTCTTAAGTCTGACTTAGACTACAGGATAATCGGCCAATTTGAAGTTCGATTCCACCTTCCCGACAATCGCGGGGTCGCTCCCGACTCGAGGCTGCTCGGACACGATTATCAGCCCAGATTATCTTGTAGTGTGAGTCGTATGATCCATTCTTAAAGGGGACATATTATACCCCTTTTTCACCTTTTCAATCAGTCCCCTGTGGTCTAAATGAAACATCTGTGCTGTGCTTTGGTCAAAATATAACATGAATCAAGCACCAGAGGAGGTTTGTGACCCTGTATAAACCAGCTTTCTCAGAACGATCCGTTTTGGTGTGTGTGTCTCTTTAAATGCAATGAGCCCCCCCTGAGTTTTACAGTAGACATCACTCCTCTGTAGCGAGAATAAAAATGGCGGACCTGTGCAAAAGTTTTGCTCTAGGCTGGGGGTGGAGTCCATAGGTGGAGAAACCAGGGGAAAGGAGGGTTTTTTTTTTGACCAGAATCCAGCTTATGATGTCACAAACTGAGAAAATTTGAAACAGAGCATTTTTCTCTGTGTTGTAAGACTTGTCAGAGTTGTCAGATCACATTCACATTCATATGCGGCCAATGAAGCAGTGGGAGCATATGAATGTGAATGTGATCTGATCATGTTGTTTTTCTTTAACTGTCCCATCTATCCATCAATCCATTATCTATACTGCTTTTCCCGTTCGGGGTCCAGGGGGCTGGAGCCGATCCCAGCTGTCATTGGGTGAGAGGCAGGTTACACCCTGGACTGGTCGCCTGTCAATCACAGGGCTGACATATAGAGACAGACAACCAGCCACACTCACATTTACACCTACGGGCAATTTAGAGTCACCAGTTAACCTAACCAGCATGTCTTTGGACTGTGGGAGGAAGCAGGAGTACCCGGAGAGAACCCACGCATGCACGGGCAGAGGCGCTGCTTGTCAACAGGCAAGGCAGGCAACTGCTTGGGGCCCCAGACCAGTAGGGGGCCCCAAAGCAGCTGCTGAAAATGTGCACATTTTGCAATGACGGTAGGAAACCTCCCCAAGGGGGCCCTATCTGACAGTACTGGTTGCCCTGTTGGACACTGGATGGAGGTCGCGGGTTGGAGGGCCCCCCAATAGTTTTTTGCCTAGGGCCCCAACAGACTCTAGAATCGCCACCGTGCACGGGGAGAACATGGAACCTCCTCACTGTGAGGCAACAGCCCTAACCACTGCACCACCGTGCAGCCTGTCCCATCTAATTAAGGCAAAATATAGAAAAAATTAAAATGTTGAAAGAGGTCACATACCTCTAACAACATGCCAGATTACATAATGTCATACACTGAACATAGGTTCTCGCTATCAGTCTTTCTGAGCTCTGCACATCTGCACAGATATTAAATAGTTTGGATGTCAAATGAAAGGTTTGGAGAGATTTGCTGTGACACTGATATACACTGATTACAGTTACAGATCTGCTTGTCTGAGACAAAGAACCCTGAAGCGGATGCGTTTCTAAAAAAAAGTTATCAGCCCGCCCGTTGGATTCAATGGCACAAAGACAAATTCAATCTTATCCTGACAGTAGAGAGAATGCTTACAGATGGATGTAGTGGAGATGTGATCTGATCCCAGGCCAGCATTTGTGGGTACGATGGCTAGGCCTTAGGTAAAGGACCATCATCATTTGTTATGCAACGAAGCAAAAGTTTTCTCTTGACCTTGGCTTGACAGTCATAAAAGTCTAATTAACATCCTGTGAGAAGCATAAGTCAGTGCTGCCCTGGTTCCCTGTCTGCCACTGATAACTGTAACACTCTTTGATTGTACAGTTCTGTGCTTGCACCTTCTAAGCATCTTGTCCCTTCTGTTGCACTGATGTAGTACTGCTTGCCAGGTTAGGTTCTGCCATCTGTTACTGTGTGTGTAATCTGTCACAGTGTGTATGTGTGTGTGTTTGCAAGTCAGTATCACACTGACGTGTCACTTGGCATACATTAGCATAAAAACAAGAAAATTGAGGTGAGTCTGAACTAGTGTGTCAGACTCTGGGGACCTTGTTAAGTGGTGACATGACATGTACTGTATTACTGTTAACACTGGTGCAGCCAATTTGCTCTCTTACATCACATTCATTGTACGATACCGTTGCAAAACACACAATATTTTGTTAAAACAACAACAGATATGCAGAGTCAGGGTCATTTGCTGTATTTAGGCTGTACAGGACTTTTGAACACTTCTGTTGAGCTTTCTACAGCGATATGTTAAAGTCCTAAATAACTAAAAAGAGCACATATCTTAAAGGAGCAATATGTTACTCTGACACCTAGTGTTCAAAATGGGTACTGCAGTCCAAATTCAAAACTTTGGAGAGAGCTGTCTCCCCCGCCCTCCTCTCTAGAGTGGATGCTCACGCAGGTTGCCATGTGGTGGACACTGAAGCTTCAGTGTTTAGCCAGCTCTGCATCGGTCTGTAAACCTTTCTGTGTTCTAACCTCTCTCCATTTTTCAAAAGCATCTCCAATATTGATCCTAGTTTGAGCATGTTTCTGCTCGTGGAGCTTATTAGAAACATGCAGAGGCTTTTTAGGTCAGGTACAATCACTTCTATCTGAACCAGTTCTCTTGCCCGCTTCCAACTGTGTTAAATAGACAACAGCATTGAGGCCTTCGTAACTTTGTTTATGTTGTAGAATGGTGGACGTCTGGATGTGGCTCAGCCCAAGAGTGTGTTGCTGCTGTGCTGTCTTTATCAGACACAGAACAGTCAAAAGGGCTTTCAAGCTTCATGTCATTTGGACACACCATGTAGTGAGAGCACACAGTGTAAATACTCTGATAACCAAGGGAATCACTACAAAAAAAGGCTTACAGGCCTTACCAGTAGGTGACGACGTCACAAAATTGCAATGTTGGCGTTTAAATATATTCAGAAGGGAAGTTTGATCAAAATGTAAAGTTTGAGGCATTTTGCAGCAAAGTTCTGTTTCATGGCAAGACATACCTTTCATGAGCCGCCACAGCCACGCCCTTTGAAACTTGTACAGAAGCCGAATAACTTCACATCGAAAAGTTCTCTTCTAGCAGTATACCTAATTTGAGTTTGATCGGGGGGAGGAGTAGGTCCAGGTATGACCCCTGGAAATGGACAGAAATACCCTGTTTTTGATGGTTAATTTAAAATGGCTGACTTCCTGTTAAGTTTACGACATGGGTCCAAGAGGCTTTTTTGTAGGTCAAGATACATTTCGCTAACAAATGTTATGTTTCTAGGGTGAACGTGCTGTTGGGGCTGACTTTTTTAAAACCCATATCCAACATATTTTCTTTTATCACTGGGCTCTTGTCTACCAATCATCATAGCTGTACACACTTTTGAAGCGTCTCATTAAACAATTGTCTGTTTCATGGCGAAAAGGACTGCCAGGGCAACAGCTTGAGATGCAGACCTTTAGGCTTTACGAGGTAGCATGGTGAATATCTCGGGATATTACAAACCAAACTTGGGTGCAATTTGACCCACCAGGTTGAAATCCTAAGAGATAATTCAGGAGCAGTAACTTCCTGTTACCACCAGTTGGTGCTGTGACTTTTATGAACATTTTAAGGATGGATGCATTTACACCAGAAGTCTTTTTTTAAAGATTTGTGGGGGCTTTTTATGCCTTTTTTTTTAGAGATATAGAAGTGGATAGTGTCGGAAAATTGAAGAATGACATATGGGAAAGGAGACATAGGTCGAAATTTAAACCCGGGTAGCCAGCTTGGAGGACTATAGACTCCTTACATGGGGCGCACATACTAACCACTACGCTACCGGCACCCCCATGCCAGGACTCTTGACAAGCACAAGAAATGCATTTGTGATATAAGTATGTAGGCCTATGGCAGAGTTAGCTTAAATGTTTGTGGCGAGACTTAGGGCCCTTTGTAAACGTTCTGAAATGCACGGTCTAAAGCGCATGGCGCAAGGTGTATGGGGGCGTGTCGGACTGCATTTTGCTAGTTAAGTGGCGCACCATCTTGGCACATGGTGAGGTACAGGATTCAAAGAGGTTAGATGAAGTAATTTGACACGTCACATTCCCTTAAAAAAGCCACATGGGCCTGCAGGCTGCCAGGTTGCTATTTATACTGTGGATTTCAACCTTTATTCAAAGATAGATCCCACTGGGGAGGCTCAGAGGTAGAGTCGGTCGTCTCTCAACCGGAAAGTCGTAAGCTTGATCCCCAGCTCCTGCAGCCACATGTCCGATGTGTCTTTGGGCTGAGACACTTAACCCCAAGTTGCTCCCGCTGCGTTGTCGGCGGTGTATAAATGTGTATGCATGGATTAGTTAATACTGATGGTCACTTTATATGCAGCCTCTGCCATCAGTGTGAGTCCATTTATCATTTACTGAACAGCTCATGTAACTTTGTTCCTTCCTTTGTGCCCCTGAACAAGCAGAAGACACACACGCCACAGAATGAAATATATTTAAGGGCTCTGGCAAACACTCACAGATGTTGCTGCAGAGTAAGACCCATCTGAGCACATTTTGTTGCTATGTGAAACCAGTTGTATCTCATTAAGTGACAACATGACATTAATGGTTGCCACTAGAAGGCACTATTAGTTTAAGTGAATATTTGTATTAGGATGTTTTCAGGCATGGTCTTCTATAATCAAACATGAGTAGTTTTCGTCCGATATCGGACATGTACAGCAGAGTAATGACCATGACCGCTCAGTGCTTGGACCCAATTCAAAAGAAAATGTGTAAAATGTTGCATAATTTTAGTGATCCTTGTACATGACCCTTTCATAAAAATCCTACAGATTTTGATTTTTCTAATTATTCAGGGAAGTAAACAATGCTAATATCCTGCATGGTACATTTGTGGCTTCTCTATGAAGACAGAACTTTCATCTTTTAGTGTCTTCGTTGTTGTTTATTAAAGTGTAAAAAACAGCCTTGTTCTGCAGGTTGTTAAATTTCATTTAGACAGGGTCATGTTATGTTTAGTTACAAATGAGCTGGAGTCTTTTGTAAAACTACATGACAGTAATGTTCAGTAGTTTGCAACCATTGGGAGCTGACTATGCATGCAGTTTGTCGAGCAGCATACATTAGTGTGATTACAGACAGCTGCTGCAGTACGGGGAGTGGAAGAAGCATTTGAAGGGTGGTAGGGGTGATTGGTTTACAGAGAAGAGAGAGAGAGAGAGAGAGAGAGAGAGAGAGAGAGAGAGAGAGAGAGAGAGAGTGTTTCTCTCATCCACTACTGTATGTGATCTCTGGTCCGCTGTATTACTCAACAATGCCGTTTCTCAGTAGTCCTTCCCTCCCTTCCCTCTCTCCTCTCCTCCGATCTAGCTCTCTGTAAGCAGTAATCTCCACACGCTCTTGCTGCCTCACAGCTCTCTGCACTGCCACAGCACATCTCTCTCTCCCCTCGGCTCCGCTCTCTCCCCAGTGAGGATGATATCCCCGAATTTGATGAACCAGCGAAGCTCTCATATTGGCTGGTGGCTTCCGAGGGAGACCCCACATGAGCGGGCTTACTGGACAAGGTGGTGCCGCGTCTAAGGATCTTCATCAGCTGCACCAATCTTTGGGTAGGTGCTTCTCATGTTACTAACAGTGCTGCTTCTGTCAAAGATAAGAAAGGGGTGATGTCTTGGGAAGAAAAACATCAACCAAAATAATTGCTTTGTAGGTCTGAACTGCTCCAGTGTATCCTTGTTTACCCCTTCCCACAATGCAGGAACTATTCCCTGACTGATTGACTGACACTTCAGCTAAGGATTTCTCTTAGAGTGATGAGTTAGCATTGGTAGCAGCAGGATTATGCAGCAGCTGTATCTGTATGTGAGTGAGCACTATTCTTGGTCACGACACTGAAATGCTGTGTCTTTGTTTGCTCATCTCTCTTCATCGCTCTGCTTACTGTAGCATACACTCATACAGATGGCTATCACTCCCTGGGGTGGCGTTCAAACTCTGCTCTGTTTGAACATGTTCATAATGAGATGGTGCATGCTTGTGCAGTAATCTGACCAATCTCAAGGAGGACTCTTGAAGTTTGACACAAAGTTTAACTGGATGCTGAAGGATTCCCCAGAGCTTCATATGAGGTGCTGTAACAATTGCAACTTAGATTGAGTCCAGAGGGAAAGCAGAATTTATTTTCAAACTCTGCTTGGAAAAAAATATGACAAGATGAAGACTGTGGTTGGAAGAAAGTATCTCTATGGTAACAGCAGGTTTTGCCAAGGGTAGAGTGGAGGTGAAGGAAACTTGCTGCTTCTTCACTGGAACAAAAATAAAAGTGCAAAACTAAACATTGATATGATTGTTGTGTAAGAGATCCAAGAACGTGTGTTTGGATGGACGGATAGACGCAGTGATCTCTACAGCAAGCTTATAATTTGATTCCAGCATATAGACATATCAACTTTATTATTTAACTAAATTAAAGTTTGGTGACAGGACAATGCATCTGTTGGTGTTTATTTAAATCCATATTTCTCTCCCTCTCTGTGGAGGAAGAGCAAACAGCGGTAGATGTATCAGAGACACCTGTGTGTATTCAGATGCTACAGAACAGACCTCTCAGTGCTAGTTTGAATGGTGATGAGAGCCAAAGAGAGTGCTCTTCTACTCCATATCCTCAAGTGTCAAGCTTCCTTGTGAAGCCCACACAGATTCTTTTTTGTCATCTGGTTTTTTCATGTAATAATGGACTGAATTTCTGAAGTGCTTTTCCAAGAGCTCAGCATACTTTGGTAGATTGTGATACTCTGTCAACTCGACCAATCGTGTAATGCCAGAGCATACAGGTGAAAGTCTGTCGCTTGAGTGGCCACGGTGGAAAAAAGTGTTTAAGTGCCACATTTAACTCACCTTGTTATGCAAGAAAATCACTGAACGAGGCTGTCGTTTTTAGAGTTGATAAATGAAAGCAGGCGCTCAGTTTGCTGTTAAAGGCTTATTGTTGCTGTGGACTAAACTGGCTTTACACTCTTCTAACATATTCCCACAATATTTTGACAACACATCTTCCCACAACTGGCTGCCTGGGGACTGCAAACTGAGAGAGGAGGTTACAAGCAAAAAAGGATAAGAATCATCTACACCACTTTGCGCCAGTGGGTACCCTGCTCCAATCAGTAAGATGTGTAGTGACTGAAATGATAGAGTGACCTTACTATATGATCAGATTTTAAGGAAACATGCTATGTTGAAGTGCTGGCTTCTCTGACAACAAAGCAGCAGCCAGTATGTCCTCCTTCTAACTTTAGATTCTGGTCCTGAATGGTCTGGATTTGTTTGGACCAGAGAAGGTAGGCGGTTTTAAGGCAACCCCCACACGGCCGTTTTGGACGCCCCTCGGTTTGCCAGATATGAGACCAGTTATCAGGTCAAACCAACAGGTGTTGCAGCGATGGAAGCGGGCAAGAGAACTGGTTCAGATAGAAGTGATTGTACCCGACCTAAAAAGCCTCTGCATGTTTCTAATAAGCTCCACGAGCAGAAACGTGCTCAAACTAGGATCAATATTGGAGATGCTTTTGAAAAATGGAGAGAGGTTAGAACGCAGAAAGGTTTACAGACCGATGCAGAGCTGGATAAACACTGAAGCTTCAGTGTCCACCACATGGAAACCTGCGTGAGCGTTAACTCCAGAGAGGAGGGGGACGGGGGGAGACAGCTCTCTCACATGTTTTGAATTTGGACTGCAGTACCCATTTTGAACACTAGGGGTCAGAGTTACGTATTGCTCCTTTAATATAAGTCTTTTTTAATCACTTGAAATGTACTCCAATGCATTTAGGTATTCACATTCACATGCATGAGTTTTGATGAATAAGTAATACATTTCATCTCCATAAATCTATGTGGTATCAGGCGTGTTTTCTATGGATGAGACTATTATTAATGGAGGTTTGCCCTCCCTGTTCTTCACTGTGTTTTTACAGCTGAAGCCCATATTGTGCAATAGCTGCAATAGCAGGAGCACTCAATCTTTGTTACATGACTGTGGTATCAATAATTTGTTGTTGTCATGACAATGGGCATAAAAGATCTCTTAGTATATGTGGAGAGGATGGGCTGAAAGATCAAACTTTCGGGGAGTAGTAAGGACTGAAAGCTTGATTTGAGAGAGGGATCTGTGCCATGACAGTGCTGCACAGGTCTGTGATTCACAGCTGCCCACAGCCTATACAGCAGCCCTGGCCCATGGTCACCCTGCAGACTGAATGTAGAGCAACATCATGACTGGGATGCAACCTCTCTCCACTCTCCTCCTCTTCAACAACTCTGACTCACAGCTTAGCACACATTATTCAACCCACGAGAAAGAGTCCTCAACAATGTTCCTCACTAAATGTTACTGTTGTGCAGTTGAATAGCTCGAATAAACACTCGTGGAACATTTATTACAGTAGCTGCAGGTAAAAAAGTAAAGGCTACATTATGGTTGTTTTCTGGACGGGAACATGCACATGTTATTTATTACTAAAAACAAGAATTCAGAAACAGAGAGGCCATCTCACTGGTTAAACTGTATTTCCTGTAGTTGTAATGAGCTTTTAAGACTGTAGTTATTAGTAATGGCTTTCAAGGAACTCATAATTACGAAGGAGGAGCCCAGCTGCACAGTCTGTTAGCTCAGCTCATTGTAGGCAGTCAGTTAGCACCGGGGTCAAGGAGGAAGACAGCCAGTTCTGAGTCCCATCTGGTGCCTCATGATGGGATGGCACCCTGTAACCATCAACTTAACCACAGGGTGTTCTGCAAAGGATTTTCTCCACATTGTTAGGAAGTATGCATGTCGTTATTATGCAGTGTTGTTATTGTGTCAGCACATAGAGATGTATGAGATTCATTCGCAGGTTTGGAGCCATGAGAGCCATCATGAGGCCCCCCCCCAGGAGCATTTAAGGCTTCTGAGTCTCACAGTCAAAACACTCGGCTTACTCAGAATCTTTGTGGGATCACACCTACGAGGCGAAAATAGTTCCAGCTGCTTTAAGAGCAACATATAAACATGACAATTTGACTCGTCATTGAAAGATGGTAGCAGGAATATGTGCCAGTGGTGTCAAAATCCCTCCAGGCTGAAGATAAGGCTGTGAAGGACAAAGCTAACCTCAGCTAACCCTGTTCTCATGTCACCATCATCACATGCCACATGCTTCTCCATCATGTGTTGTCGTTGAAACAGTTATGAGTTGGCTGTGCTGGCCATGTGGTAAAGTAGGTAAGATATAGAAGCTCTGCGTGTTGGTATGGTGGGCATTGAGAGCTAGTATTGAGGGGAGTGGCTCTAGGACGCTGGAGTTAACTGTCCAGCCTTCCCGAGGTGTAGTGGGAATCTCTCACTTGCTGTCCATCGCTCTACACGGTTGAGTTGTTGGGGCCAAGAGTGGCCATGAGGTAGGTAGTATCAGCGTTGTCACTACCTGGAGCTCGCATCGACACAGCCTGGGTTTGCTGAAGGTGGTAACGCTGTTCTGGTTGCGGTGGCAACTAATGGCCATGGGGTTGGTTATGTAACTTATCAGTAGGATGTAGGGGCATCATAGGATGAGGGTCGTCTTCACTGAGCACTTGTCTTTTCTTTAGGGCACAAGTGTCTTTTGTTTGAACAATCATTGTAACCACAATCCCAATATTTATTGTTCCTTTATAGTAGCCACTGCATGTCTTCTTTTGGGCAGCAATGTGATCTTTATTCCCTGCTTGTCGCACACACTTTACTCAGTGGAATCAGGAGACGACATATCAACACACAATATAAATGAGAGTTGATTTAAACATAATCAGGAAGCGGTAAAAATCACACTGAAATCCAGATATGAGCTGAGTTCGTTTTGAGCTTGTTACTGCAGGGAGGAGTGGGAAGAGAAGCTCGGCTTTAAATAGACATTCTCTCTCTGTCGCTCATTCTTCTGCCTGCCGCTTGATCACAAAAGCTGCCAAATATATCCAGTGGTGGTAAAAGAGGCGGTTGCGTGAATGCAGCGGGCTAAAAATAGACTATGTGGAGCTAGAATATGAGCGCACCGTAGGTACGGATCTCCGGTGGTGTTCAAAATACCTTCACTGTAAACAAAGACTGTGTGTGTGTCATCTGTCTGATCTTAATGTATAAAGTGTTTCTGTTTCTAAAGCATCAAAGCGCTACATCTTTAAGATACATGAAAGGTTGTGAGGCTAAGGTTTGTTCTCATATTAAAACCATAATTACTTCTCATTTTTAAATGTGATTAATACGGGCAAATTAGCTCCATAAGCCTCTAAAGCACATTCATATATCCAGTTTTGACTGTGTGTGAAATCCCTGCTTGGTTTGTTTACAATGTAAACATTACGATAGCATGCTGTAACCCTTATGATTAGTGTCACACACATAGGGAAGGTGGATTATTCCATATGAACGAACAAGACGCCTCCAGACTGTGATTAAAGGAGGTAAAGAGCATTGAGACAGCCCAGTTTTAAAGACTATTTACTCTCATGTTTCTCTCTTTATTCCCCATCTCCCACCTTGTCTGGGGTCTTCTCTTCTACAGAGTAGTGACTACATCCATCGACTCTCTGGATCAAACCATCTCCTCTGGAAGTTTCTGCATCAAAAACTCCAAACAGCAAGAATTGCCGGACACATGTCACAGGTATTACACTTCACATGGTAAGAGTTGGTGTTCAGAACGAGCGAAATCAGCCGTGTGTGTGTGTGCGTGTGTGTGCGTGTGTGTCACCCATTAATGAAGTGTTTTTGATCATGCTGCAGACCTTCTGGTCTAATTCTGTTTCACTTGTTAAGTAACAAACACTTGTGGCTCTCTTTAACACATGTGGTGAAATTAAAAGTGAAAGTAAGTCAACGGTTCAAGGTACTGAGGTGCTTAAGAAAACATTAATCAGCATTTAAATGCAATGGAAAAACATAACAAGCAAGACAATCTTGTGATATTGATACTCAACCTTTGTCGACTCGTAACCACATCGACAAAAACATTTTTTTGCAAGAGCCACAATCCAAAAAACAATCAACATTTGAGAAGAGGGATAATAGTTATAGTTTATGAAGCAATGAAAAGCATGAAGCTGTAACTGTAATTATTATTATCCTCATGCAACCACATGCAAAGGGGAGGGGGGTCATAGTACCACATATATAACAGGTTAAAGGCTGAATGTGCAACATTTTACACATAAATACAGCAGAAATCAAGTATATCCTCTGAAAATATTTCTGAGTCATGACTGTCTACAATGAGTGAGTATAAAAGTTGTTTAAGTGAGGGACTAGAGAAAAGAAGAATAACGTACTGTACTCACTGCTTATTTGGATGTCACGTAAGCGTTTTTAGATCATGATCATTTCGTGTAAATTGACATGCAATGTGAAGCTACAAGCTAACTAAAGAGCGCTAACATTAGCATGCTAGCATGTAGCCTTGAGTTGTTTTGGTTTCATGCTGGTGCTCAAGGGCGACATCTACTTCCTTTAAGGTCTGTGTGTGAGGAGCATGTCTCTCAGTGACCCAGTCTCCTGCTTCAACACACTGAACCTTTTTTTTCATGTTCCTCGTCTATTTTATTGACAATAATCTGATAATTTAACTGTCATGTGCTCATACATATTTATACATTTTGACTTGTAGTAGCGATGCAATGGATCCCAAAACAATATGATGCAACCATCAATCGAGTGAATGTAAGAATGAGAGGAAAATAAGTTTGTTTCTTTGAGCAGAAAGATTTTCTCATGTTTTTTTATTAAACTTTATTTAACCAGGAACGAAACTTGAAAGGGTGAAGGGGAAAAGGAGATTTATTACAAAAAAGCACTGAGTAAATGGCACTGAAGACATGAATATAATGTGGGCTGGTTGGGGAAGGCTGGATGGTGTGGCTGAGGTGCTGGAGCTCGGAGGTGAAAGGCATTGGAAGGGAAAAAGACAAAGAAAAAGCAAATAAGTCAAAGGCTAAGTCACATAAGATCACACAATGAAAAAATTAGCAAGAGTTGAGCCAACAATACCACATGGAGCGCGGAAACAATGTGGCAGCATGGAAGAGTTTGACCAGGGTTTTTAAGCAGCCACTTGGGCCACTTAAGGGCGACTGTGGCTCAGTGGTAGAGTTGTCGTCTCTCAACCGGAAGGTCGAGGGTTCGATCCCCAGCTCCTGCCGCAACATGTCCGAGTGCCCTTGGGCAAGACACTTAACCCCGAATTGCTCCTGCTGCTTCGGCGGCGGCATATAAATGCGTATGAATGGGATTAGTTACTTCTGATGGTCACTTTACACAGCAGCCTCTACCATCAGTGTGTAGATGTGACCTGCCGTGTAAAAGTGCTTTGAGTAGTCAGAAGACCAGAAAAGCACTATATAAGCTCAAGTCCATTTACCATTTACCATTTCACTGATGAGGGAGAGATGAGTTGCAGGTGTGCGTGTAATGAGAGCTCCAGCCCCAGGAAGCCACGCCCAGCCTCTGAAAACACAGGGAGAGCCACAGCAGCAGCACAGGGACAAAACAGTGCACCAAAGAACAAAATATAAATTCCAGAACCAGTGCAAAAAAGGAGCACACATACAAATACAAAAAGATTCATTATTACACATTAAAATACACAAACACAAATTTAAACCGCAAATGTTTGTCAAGATCATCCTCGAACAACATCAGGGAGAACATCTGCAGCCAGATGTGTCTGCCTTCAAATCAATGTACATCCTCTTAAAAATCCTCCAATGAGAGCAGCTCGTTAAGTCTCAGCTCTTTTTGTGATTCGTTCAGAGTAAAGGGAGCAGCAAACTGAAACACCTTTTTCCCCAGTTCAGCTCTGACTTTAAGAGAAGGTCTTGAGATTACGAGTGTAGTGATAACGTGCAGTTAGGTTGGATTAGAGGAACATGTTGACCTGCTGCTTCACTGTGTTGTTGTTTACAGAACTGTTGTGAACATGTGACTGCATTCTGACTGTGATGTTAGCAGACACTTTCAATGCTGTGATTGTTTCTCTGTCACTGAGACCTGCTGCTCCTCTGGTTTCCAATGCTCCCCAGGCCCTGTAATGCTGTAATGACAAATAACATGTGCCACTAAATACAGGCAGCCCTGCTCATATAAGTGAAGAGTTAAGTTGCACACACACATGCACACACGCACGCACACATAAGGGTAAATTCTGATTATCATGTTGTCGTCTCCCTTTCATCCTCGGGCCCCAGAGATTTCTTAAACGTTACTTAATTGTCAGAGAGTTATGTCCATGGTGTGTTCTGATTTCTAGGTTGAGCAGGAAATCTCACTCGTCCAGAGGAAGATGTCTGACCTCGAGTCAGTGTTGCAGCAGAAGGACATCGAGTTAAAGGCCTCAGAGACCCAAAGGACCATCCTGGAACAGGACCTGGCAACCTATATCACTGAATGTAGTGTGAGTAGTTACTGTAGTTATGACTGGGAACAGCACAAGAACCATGTTTTAGTATTTATTTTGTTTTTTTAGGAGGATTGCAGGAGGACACAACACAAGAAACACCTCTCATCATACCACAATTTATACTGTATGAACTGGAACCAACCGACACACTACCAGCTGATGAATCATTTGCATTTCTTTGTTTCAGAGTCTAAAGCGCAGCTTGGAACAGGCTCGAATGGAGGTGTCACAGGAGGATGATAAGGCCCTACAGCTCCTGCATGACATCCGGGAGCAGAGCAACAAGCTGCAAGAAATCAAAGAGCAGGTAGGATTGCATTGTGGGTGTCCTTTTAGTGGGTCAGTGGATTAAATATATGCTGTGTACTCCACTAATGTTGTGGGCTCAGAACTGAATCGAGGCACGGTAGGCCGAATGACTGATCATCACTACTGATACGGTTTCAGGCGAGATCATTGCACAGTCTTTAAGATGACTGAAAACAAATCGAATCTCTATCTTGGTTTGATTTGTTCTCATTCTGTAATGGATGTTAGAACTGATGGGTACTCTGTTCTGTATGTAATGCATGCAGCTGGAACGAATGCCGCCTGTCAGAATAAAAGCATGGTAGGAGTTCTTTATAATGGCAGTTAGAGTGAGCAGGTCAAGCCACCAAAGCTGAATGTGAGGGTGTGGGTGTCAATTAGCACATGACTTTTCTATAGGGTTACAGTCACTTTAAGATGTGACACCTACAGCATGCCTCCTGTTACAGTGCCCTATATTTGTAAATTACTGTTTTCAGCTGTAGGTTGCACGGTGGTACAGTGGTTAGCGCTGTCACCGCACAGCAGGATGGTTCCTGGTTTGAATCCCCGTTGGACAGGAGCCTCTCTGTGGGGTGTTTGCATGTGTTCCCTGTATGTGCGTGGGTTTTCTCCAGGTACTCCGGCTTCCTCCCCAATCCAAGACATGCTTGTTAGGTTAAGTCTAAATTGTCCGTAGGTGTGAATGTGAGTGTGGCTGGTTGTCTGTCTCGATATGTCAGCCCTGTGATTGACAGGCGACCAGTCCAAGGTGTAACCCCGCCTCTTGCCCAATGACAGCTGGGATCACCTCCAGCCCTCCGCGACTCCGAAGGGGAAAAGCAGTATAGATAATGGATGGATGTTTTCAGCTGTTTTTAAACCCTTATCGTTTTTAAGACAACACTATAAACTATAATAATGCAGTTCATCCAAAGTTCACTCTGATGCTGAGATTCCATTTCATCTTTGTAATGTGTAGGCAAAGTAATGCAGTAATGAAAGTCATGTTGGTTATATAATCTGTGGATCTGTGGGGCGACTCCGTGTGAATCTCTCTTTAGAATCAGGGACACTATTAATGGAGAAGGAGTTTTGTTGTACATGCAGCCTTTCATTACTGAAATGTAATGTGATGACTATGTGGCATGTGTGTGTGTGTGTGTGTGTGTGCGTGCGTGCGTGCGTGCGTGCGTGCGTGCGTGCGTGCGTGCGTGCGTGCGTGCGTGCGTGCGTGCGTGCATGCGTGTGTGTGTGTGTGTTTCTGCATGCGTGGCAGCGCTGCATGAGTGTTGCCAACAGTGAGAATGAAGCTGTTACTGAGATTGACAGCTGAGGACAATAAATACATACACAGCATGAAGAATCATCTCCTGGCATTATGCACCATCTTTAAAAAAAAGAAAGAAAAAAAAAAAGGTAACAGAAATGCAACCTGTTTTCCACAGCCTACACTTGTGCCGGTTACTAAGCACTGAATACATTGTGCAATGGTTGCTATGGTGACGAGAGCCATATACCTAAGAGTGGAGAGAGCACTGATGCAGTGGGCAGGCTGTCGTGATGAGGTGCTGAGGCCTTGGTTCACGCTGCTCTCACAGAGTTTTTGACCATTACTTGATACAACAGCTTGAAGTCAGTGAAAGTATGTTTGAGAGGTTTGCACCCGGTTCTGAATAGACGCTTGATTATACAACACGTTATCCTTATAAACCCTCCAGTGAAATCTTTTTAAAATAAGTATTTCATATCTTATACTGTGCATACCTGTTCAAGGTAGATCACGCATTTTACCAGCAGCACTTCATACTAGCATCACAGAGGACACAGTCACAGCTTGCTGTAATCGCTCCTCTTGTTCAAACTGAACTTTTACAGTTTCTTTCTTAACGCGCGTCCGATAGAAAAGATGTCGGACAAACTTAGTGCTCATTTTACAGAAGATGAAGGCCTAAGAACTTCTTTTTGTTTAGTTGATCTAGTTTGGCTGTCAGGAACCACAATAGAAAACAGAGAAATACATCTATTGATAAATAATAACAATGCATGGAGACGTTTTTTCAAGTCATGGTAGGGTAAGGGTAGGGTTAGGACAAAACCTGTTTGTCAATTGACCTCAACCACTAAAGCACTAAATTACAGCTGCAGTCAATTTCAAGGACTGCAAGGAGCTCTCCAACATAAACCATAATACTTGAATGGCTCAGTTGGAGTCGGTAGTCTCTCAACCGGAAGGTCGGGGGTTCGATCCCCAGCTCCTGCAGCAACATGTCCGATGTGTCCATGGGCAAGACACTTAACCCCAAGTTGCTCTCACTGATCATCAGCGGCGTATGAATGTGTATGAATATGATTAGTTAATACTGATGGTCACTTTACATAGCAACCTCTACAATCTCTCCACACACACACACACACACACACAGTCAGACATGCACACACACAGTGCTGTTCTCCCCCGCTGGCTCAGCTGATGCTGTCCCGCCTCTGTAACGTCTGTTACTACCTCTGAAGATGGTACAAAGGTGGGATCGCTTCTTCCCCCCATTACGCCTCCGGACATTCAGATTGAAGGCACCATTACAGGGGTGTAAATATGGCGTCTTGAAACGGCGGTCTGAAAAGGGCTTGTGTGCTCATTAGTGCCAATCCTTGAAACTGAAGTATATATGTGTGGGGGGCTCCAGTGTAAAATATTGACACTTTGCTGATGTTTTACCTGCTTTACTCAACATTACAGTTGATCATACTGTCCTCATTTCTTCTTCACTGCTCTAGTAAGCAAACAATGGCAGTCAATAAAGAGCCATGGCCTTAGCAGTGTGGGTCTAGCTGTGTGGGCCACTATTTTGGATCGGCAGCAAAGAATTTGTTTCCTGTGATACTACAATTTTTTAAGTAGGTGATGGGGTAATAATTTGTTATCAGATTGGTGCATCAACTGGTTTACTTGCCAATCCTTCTCTGTGTTACTTTCCTTCGTGTGCAGCTCCACAAAAACCAAGAGAGAGACTTAGAGGACATTTTTGACAGGCCCGGTTATACAAAAATGACCGGAACAAAATGACTTAATGCATCTGAGATTAAAGGGGGGGCTGCAACTTCAGTGACAGCAACAGCAATGAAACATAGCGTAGGTGTCATGGGTCCTGCATGTGGTTCCCTGGTTAACGAACAGATAACGTGCACCTGTCGTGACCATCAGATCATGGATGTAATAAACACGATCTGAGTCACTGCTGTCATTTGAAAGCCTTGATTACTCATTGTAAAAAACGACTATACTTTTGTACAGGGCGAGGTTTGGCTCAGAGGTATGCGTGGTAAAATGTCAAACTGGTAATTGGCACCAATTAGTCTTCTTCCAAATGGGTTCCTTCTCTGGCTCCTGCAGTCCACTGGTCAAAGGGTCCTTTGATAAGACTCTGAACGCCAAACTCTTCCTGAAGAGATTGCCATCAGTGTGTGAATGTAATAAGGTCCTTAACGATGGGCGACTTGGCACTTTGCATAACACCTTCTGTCATCAATGTGTGGTTTGGTGTGTGTGAAAGGGTTAATGTCACATGTAGTGTAAAGAGATGTGAGGGGTCAGAAGACTAGGAAAATTACTATCTAAGTGCAGCACTTAACTATATTTCTTTCAAAGGCGTTGATGCTGTTGGATTCCCTTTCACTCATGAAATGATGAAAATAGTAACGTACAAAATCTAAAGGTCATAAAAAAGAAGGGATCCTGAGTTGCATCATTGATGTCTTACATCAGGGGTTCCCAAACTTTTCAGCCCAGGACCCCCAATATAACGATGCTAGAGACTGGGGACCCCCATTGTCCCTGGAGGTGCTTAAAATATTTGACATTGCGCACAGCCACACACACTATTAGGCCTCTCCAAACACTGGCATTAGAACACCACACAATAGCCCAAACACCATCATATTTTTGTATATATTTTCAAATTAATGGGTAAAATATACCATTTTTAAATGTTTTTGGAAGGAATCTCGCGACCCCCCCTAACAGTGTCTCGCGACCCCCCAGGGGCTCCCGACCCCCACTTTGGGAACCACTGTCTTAGATCACAAACTTAGCTTCATGCCACTGCATTTTGGTTAACGTCGACCTTACATAGAGGCTAAGATAAACCTTGAGTCTCTTAGATGGTAAATGGACTTGAGCTTGTATATTTCTTTTCTAGTCTTCTGACAAGGGTTGCAAAATTCTGGGAATTTTCAAAAATGGAAACTTTCCATGGGAATTTATGGGAATTAACGAGAATTTATGGGAATTAACGGTAATAAACTTAGGACAAAACAAAATGTTTATATTTATGGTTGGATATGATACAGTTCGATTCTATTACCCTCAATTTCCAGTTAATTCCCATAAATTCCCATGGAAAGTTTCCGGAAATTTACTGGAAACTTTCCACCCCTTTGCAACCCTACTTCTGACTACTCAAAGAGCTTTCACACCGCAGGTCACACCTACACATTCACACACTGATGGTAAAGGCTCTGTAACTAATTAACTAATCCATTCTTACACATTCACACCGCCAAAGAAGCAGCAGGAGCAACTTGGGGTTAAGTGTCTTGCCCAAGGACACATTGAACATGTGGCTGCAGGAGCTGGGTATCAAACCCTCGACCTTCAGGTTGAGAGACGATGACTCTACCAACTGAGCCACAGCCAACCCCAGATACAACCAATCACAGCCTGAGCAACAATCTCACTTTTTGCGAGAAATGCTTGGAATGTTGGATTTTGCAGCCTAACATAAGAAAGAACTTACCTGTAGCTTGTGCAACACACGGCTGCTTTTCATCTCCACACATTTGTGGAGAAGTTATGCTCGTCTTTGGCTGGATGGAAACACACCAGTCTGAAAAGGTATTCATCTTGTGTTTCATCTCAGTTGAAGCATACAGCACTTTGTACCTCACGAGGAGCTGCCAAATCCTTTCCCCCAGCAAAAGTGCAAGGCTAATGTAAACTTCAGCATGTACGGCGGAGCCTGACAAGTTTAATTCAAGCTGATACTTTAGTTCACAGCCTCACAGAGTTAGCAAACTGGCTAGTGATAAAAGATGGCCTGTTTGACATGTTTGGTTAATTAACCTAGCCGATGTCTCCTGCCGGCACTTCCACAAAGAAATGTGAATATTTGTTTTCCAGGAGGTTTTTGTCCGGCTTGGTGGTCCTGGTTTTTGGTTGCATGCCTTTTAATATCTAAGGTGACAACATCTTTTTATACATTTTCATATTTGGTGAGTAAGGGGATTCTCACTCTCATGTCCGCTGACTAAACATGTTTTTTAAGGAGACCTTGTACAGGGAAATAATTGGATTGGATTGAAACCAAAGTGTGTTGTCTGTTTATGCAGTTTCACGGGGAGTAGATACTTGCTCGTGCATATTTTCTGGCTCTGTGTTCCCAGTGGTGCTTCTTAGCAGGGCTTTTACACCAGCTAAATCCAGCATTTCATCTTGAAAAGCATCAGTCTCCCACGCTCTGTCATATGACTGCAGTGTTTATCTTTCTCATGCAGAAGCCTTGCAACACTGGAGCAACATTGCAGAGATAGTAGATATTTCAGAGAAAAGCAATCTGTGCCATTGCTGGTGAGACCTGCGAACATATGCAGAGTAATAGTAAATGTTGTCAGCTGCAGCTCGGTAACTACAAAATAATTTATCTGCAGCTGTAAAACGTATTGCTATCTGTGTATGGTTTAGTTCATGTTCCAGCTGACTTGTTTTAAAGGAAGAACCCTACAGAAGAAAATGGTGTCACATCATCCATAGATCTGGACTTCGGTGAAGGGGTCCTTCTGCGGTGGTCCGAAGAACACAATCTTCAGCTCCCATGTGCCGCCAGCTCGTTCCTTATTATCGAGTTCAGATGTGTGTTTTTGTTGAAGAGAGAGTGGAGAGTTCCACAATGCGACGAGCTCCGTTGGTGGGGAGTCGAGATGCACGCTATGCTAAACTTATACAACTAAATGAGCTTACCCAAAGTCGGGCCGCCATGAACAGCTGTTGTACTGTCACCAGGCACACATTTAGAAGGTAGAAGAAAGTACACATTCTCTCTTTGACGTGTGTGAGTCGTCTCTCTACTACTGCTGCCACTGCATCCTGACCAGGTGATCCTAATTTACCAATCAGCAGGTCCTCAAAAACAGTTAGGGAGGACATTTTGTCACCCTGAAACCCGTCAGCACTGGGAGTTGTAGTTTTCTCCCAGGCATCAGCCAGCATTAAAACCGACAATAAACATAGCTGCAGCACCTCCTGTTCACAGCCAGCTCTCATTATAGAAAGAAAAGGAAACCCCTAAGATCTGTCAGTGACACAATTTACCCCAAGATACCCCGACATTTAATTCAAAAACATGTGAAGCAAGTGTGTTTGCATTACAACCAGCCTACTTCTTTGTACATCAGATATTTTGAATTTGACAAGACCTAAAAATATTCCACAGATGGTCCCCTCTTTTAGAATAATTGCTCCCCAAATTGTTCAACTTCATATTGAAAGCTGTGATGATGACACACGCAAGCACGCACAGACACACACACAAACAAACACACACACATACACACAGGCCCACACACACACACACACACACACACACACACACACACACACACACACACACACGCACGCACACACACGCACACACACACACACACACACACACACGAGATATGGCGGCCAGCGTTGTCTGTGATTGGACCTCTGAGAAAGTCTCTATGATCTGTGGTCACACGTGGTGATAAACTGTTGTTAATATGTTTCCTCAGCATGTCTGATGTTGTCCACTTCACTTGTTCTGATGTTAAGCATCGGTCTCAGAGAAAGAGAAGCGTGCTACTTTGGATTAGCCTGACGGACAGGCCCAGTGCGCTGATGAGGTGTTTGAAATCAGATCTGAAAGGTCGTGACTAACTATCATTAAAACAGATTTGAGGTTGATAAGCGTTTTCTCCACCTCTGTTCATTTTTATTTTTGTGCTACTAATGTGTTTATATATATATTTAAAGGGCGTGTGATCTCCCATTACTTACAAAAATGTCTATTTCACGTCTTTTATGCAAGCCTTTCATTCGTCTTCGTTGGAATGGTTTCATTGTGGTTAGTTTGAAGGAGCTTCTGCGTCAGCTCTTCTCTTATGAAAGTGTTATTATTCTTATAAATAATGCAGTGGCTTTTGACAACACACATTTCACAATCAGGTTCAGGTCAGACAACGTTTAGGCTGATGCAAATCTGCTGCTCGGGTAGATTGCACATTTAATCGCTCAGTCAGTAAAAGTACTCTTTGGCAGAGTGATGTGCTCCAATAAATGTAATGTTCTCCTAAAAGCCTTATTGGAAATCTTGTTTCTTGATGTTTTGTGAATATTGGGCCTCCTCTCCTCTCCTCTCCTCTCCTCTCCTCTCCTCTCCTCTCCTCTCCTCTCCTCTCCTCTCCTCTCCTATCCTATCCTGATCTGAGTCTTGTCAGAATCAGATCAGAATCAGCTTTATTGGCCATGTATACTTACACACACAAGGAATTTGTCTTCAGTAACTGTGCTCTCAATGTAAAAAGTTAAACATTAAATATAAACATAATATAAGCAAAGAGTAGTGCAAAAATGCTGAGATGAACATGATAATAAATATGTAATTATGCAACAGATGGTTAATATATATGAGGTAGAGGTAGTTGTCTCATCTCCTCTCCTCTATCCTCCCGTCCTGTCCTCTACTCTCGGTCTCTTCTCGGTCTCCGCTCCTCTACCCTCCATCTCGTTTCCTCTCCTCTCCTTTCCTGTTAACTTTAGTTAATTAGTAATAAATTCCTTATTAGTCCTTATTAAACTATTTTCTTGTGTTATGAAGATTATATGAGGCCATAATGCTTAGTTCATCACGATCGTTCATGACAGCATTATAGAGAATATATAAACTGTGATCTTTGTGCAGGAATATCATGCCCAGCTGGAGGAGATGCGAGTTTCCATCAGACAACTGGAGGAGGACCTGTCTGCTGCTCGTCGCCGGAGCGACCTGTATGAGTCTGAGCTGAAAGACTCTCGTCAGACCAGTGAGGATCTGAAGAGGAAGGCTGCCGAATACCAGCACAGGATTCAGAAGGTCTATACTGTTCTAAAAAAAAGAGTGAATGATCCTAACAAATGATGTGGGAAGAAGGTTTATATGACACATGTGGAACTTATTTTGTTTAAGAGAATCACAATCTAACTTAATGTTACCAAATTACATCTGCAGTCATTATGACCTTTGACCTTACTGTATACTTCCCATAATCCAGTGTCACTGTTTCTTCTTTCGTCACAGGCCAAAGAGCAAGGCAAAGCAGAGGCCGAGGACATGATGACCAAGCAGGAGAAGGTAGTTTGTTAGATATTCTGGATCACGAGGACAGATGAAATATGTCCAGATCAAAGAACGAGCATGTCACAGTCTTTACAGACGGACAATCTTTATGTTGAACCACACAGTATGATGACGGCTGTATTTGTCTCCTGTAGACGAGCGCTGAGCAGCAGATCAAGATTCAAGATCTTCAGGAGAAGCTTGCCAAGGTTGGTTTATTTTCACTGGGAAGATTGATGAATAAATTATATGAGCTTGTGCTCCGAATGCAGGCGATGTACCAGCTTTAGACAATTTCAGATGATTGTCTAAACTTTGTGTGGCCCCTCTCTGACCTCTGTGTTCTGTTTTTCTGTTAAACTTTGGTCTACAGTGATCTTAACGTCAGCCAGAGAACAAACACGTTGACTTTTAGACCCAGAGTTCACACTTTAATCACAGCCTCATTAGTACACATCATTCAGTCAGTACCACTTAGTCAAGAAAAATACTTTATTTCCCATTTTATATTTGGTGGTGGCTCTGTTGTAGGATCTTCCTGACCTTCCACGTACCTACGTGGAAAGCATTAGGGAAGGAACAGCACACATTCCTGCTCTTCCCGTGCATATCAAAGCCTAAGCCAGAAGCAGCAAAAAGCCCAACAGAGCGGGCGTCAATGACAACATCATGCCATTGTTTAAGTCAGTGCAGTCTTAAAGGAGGAGCTGGGGTGGAGGAGGGTTGCAAATGCATCTTGCAGAGGGAGCAGCAAAGTTTAGGCAGGCTAGAGCAGCTTAAATATAGCAGCATGAGTGCTATTAGCCAATAGGATGCTCTGAAGCAGACCAGCTGGCCATCACCTGATGACGGCTTGCAGGAGATCAGCTGTTATCCAAACACTGGCATGATAACAGAGCGTGACTCTGTGGCCTGTCTAAACTAACGCTACGCTTGATTTTTGTCCACTTTGCTTTTTTTAAACAGTAATACATATTTAAAGAGAACATGAGGTGTTGGTGCAGATACTCAAGGCCGACTGAGGCAACATTAGGGACTCAATAAAGGGACTTCTGTCTAAAATGACATGGTGTAGTTTGTTAAGGATTTCCTGTTTGTAAAATCCCGCACTTTGTCAGCCTGTAGCAAATTCGTTGAACAAAATGATGCCAATGATTCCTTATAGCCCAACATTATTATTACATTATAGACCAGCAGGCGAATAATCACTCTGGTATTCATATGATTGTTATTTTGACTCCTGACTTATGAATCATTATGCAGTTGTATTTGCAGAAAATTGGACATGAGATTTTTGTTATTTGAACAACGTAAATATGCTGATCTTGATGAAAAATCAAAAAAGACCCGCACATCCCTCAGTGGGTGCACGATCCAATAAACACCAATAGGTAAAGAAAAGCAAAACGAGATCCACACACCAAGAAGCTCCCGTCTGAAGGATTTATTGATAAGTGACGTTTCGAGCCAACATGCTCTTCCTCAGACTTGAAAGACTGATCTCGCCCAAGATGCCCCCCCACCCTGTTATTTATAGTTTTGATGATATGTTTGTCTAAGGTTTGTCCTCTCTTATAGTGTTTGCATGCTCGTTTCTGATGGATGCTCCTTTTTGAAACCTCAGTCTTTAAAGGCCAGCGCTGAAGCTACTGACCTCCTCCAGACGATGAAACTGACCAAAGAGCGCTTAGAGCGAGACTTTGAGAGGCTTCAACACAAGGAAGACTCCAGTGACAGCCTGCGTAGACGCCTTCGAGAGACTGAGGTACATACTCTGTCCTCACGCACACACACACACACACACACACACACACACACACACACACACACACACACACACACACACACACACACACACACACACACACAAAGCTTAGCATATATGTGTTCTGGCCTCCTGCCTGATTCTTCTGTGTACCATGTCAACATCACAAACGTCTTTGTTCAGAGTGTTGCATAAATAAATCTGCCTTGTGTGTCTGCTGAGCACTCAGAGCCCATATGTTCTCTTGTCAACATGTTTTTGCACCTTCTTAAGAGCTGTGATGGTTTGATCACATGTCACATAGCTTGAATGTGAACATGTGTTCTTGTGGGTTTTCTGGATCTCCTGGTGTCAAGACAAATGGGTCTCAAAGATATTACAAAATAAGAACATATTCTTTTGTTAATTTGTTTGCATCCCCGTTAGCTTTACCCGAGAGCTCAGCTATTCTTCCTGGGGTCCACATTAAAAAAGATTAAAGGCAGGGTTGGCAATTTTTTAAAACTATCATGATTTTGAAAGTAGCATTCATATAGCAAAAGCCACGCCCCTGACTTACATGCTCGAATGTCGTTGCTCCAGAAGCGGACCTCAGCTCATCGCTTGCATTGTGTAGAAACTACGTCGACTCATGTCTCATTCAGCGGTAAGTAAACTCACAGTATAAACTCCGTCATCGGTGACGCGTTTTGAGTGTGGGCTAGTGCACAGAAGGAGTAGAGAACAAGCAGGGAGACAGGGAGGCGTGATTGGTTCATCAGATTGGTACCTCGTGGCAGACATTGGTCGAAGTTTTTACAGGCTTACAACTGCAGGTGACAGATTTTCTTTGTTCCTTTTTCAGAGCACATGAGTTATTAATTTCTGTCAGGACCTAAAGACAATTTCAACCAAAATCTTAGAAAGTGGATCTGGAGAAAATGACTAACCCTGCCTTTAACGAGAATATACAAATGTACATTGACGACATAATTAAGCTCCACTGTCCACACAAACCATCACATTTAGAGGATTTACTTTACACGAATTCATACATTTTAGAATATACATAAAGCTGTACAAAGGCTGAACGGTGGTGCAGTGGTTAGCGCTGTTGCCTCACAGCAAGGAGGTAAGTGGTTAGAATCCCCGTTGGACAGGAGCCTCTCTGTGTGGAGTTTGCATGTTCTCCCCATGCTGCGTGGGTTCTCTCCGGGTACTCCGGCTTCCTCCCCAATTCAAAGACATGCTTGTTAGGTGACCTTAAATTTGCCCGTAGGTGTGAATGTGAGTGTGGCTGGTTGTCTGTCTCTTTATATCAGCCCTGTGATTGCTAGCGACCAGTCCAGGGTGAACCCCGCCTCTCGCCTAACGACAGCTGGAATCGGCTTAAGCGCCATGCAACCTTGAAGGAAAAGCGTTAAAGAAAATGGATGGATGGATGGATTGAAATTTACAATCAAATCTGTCAAACATAACAAAGTCAAACACAAGACGTGTGTTTAAAAATGTAAAGATAAACAAAAAGTTACCAACAGCTAAGTGCATTTCTTTATTTACTATTTTAAAAATAGATTTGTGTTGATTCAGTCAGTACAAGAGGTGAGGAGTTCAATGTTTTCATATATCATATCAGACGGTCTATGCTCCTGAAGGGAAATGTAGTCATTCAGTACTGATGAAGAGTATCAGTGTTCTTGTGACCTTTTACTAATCCTTTCTGAAGTGGCTCAGTAATTTCTGTGGCTCGGTGCGTCTGAGTCGGCTGTTATGTTGACAAACTGTTTCGTTGACTCGGTTGAACTCACTGCCTTCATGTTGTAAAGATTATTGTTGCCATTTGTCAGGCAATAAGAGAATAATTTCTCGAATGTTTATTCATCTTAATAAATGATCAAGTATCTAATTTAGTGTAAGAAATAGGACTGTCAGCATTTACTAGTTAATCCCGATCAATTCAGTTCGGAAACAAAAGCAATCATTTTTTAATCCTGATTAATCTCATGCTTTTTTGTCCCTTTAGGCTCACCGTAGATAGTCGTCCTCAGTGTCTCCCTGTAGATAATGGTCCTCAGTGTCTCCCTGTAGTCACAGTGATGTAAAAGAAGGACACTGCTGCATCTTTGAATGTCTCATTTCACTTTAACAAACTCTCTGACAGCTCAGCTGACAAGTCCAGAGTTATATCCACCTGATGACATCACACATTGACCTTTGTTACCGTTCCTTTGAGCTGTTTGACGTCAGTTAGTGATCCCTAACCACTTCCTGTTTCTGTGCTTTACTTCATGTCCTAACCTCCAATCTACCAGAAGGGCCTTACTTTATTTCAAAAATAAAAGCACACAGCAGAAGAAGACCCTGGAAAAAAAGAACAAAAGATAGAAAAGCGCCGAGCCAACCTCGCTTTGGGCTGTCGCTCTCGGCACCTCCCCCGAAAACTACCAAAGAAGAAAAAAAGGAACCTACGGAAAACAAGAAAGTCAAAAAATAGGACTGCTGAGTATCTCCAGCCCGAACTAAAATAACAAAATCCAGCAATCTAAACATGCATGAGTACGGAGTATGATTGGGGGAAGAGAAGAGAAGGAACCTTACTGCCCAGAGCGTGTGTGAGAGTGACAGAGTCTCTCCCACCTGGCTCCTCTAAATCCCCCTCCTCCTCCCTGAGCACAGATTGCTCTGAGGTGTGCAACAGGCTGAGGGAGGAGGGAGACCAGAGGATCAGAGAGGGAGAGCATCAAGGCCACACGTTACAGTGGTCAAATTTGAACAGCTCCAAAGACTTAGAGCAAGATTCCTGGAGAATGCATGAAGGCTTTTTCAAACCACTAGTGAGGAGGTTTGAATAATGAGGTGCAGCACTAACAAGCCAAATGGATGCAGCTGCTTCCAAATGTCTTGAATTCTTCCATCTCTTTAGCCTTTCTATGAAATGTGCTACCACGTTCACATAGCAGAAACATCTATACTGGACTGTGGATCCTTTGACATGAGGTTGTATTTCAAAAACTCAAAGCGCCGTTCTTTAAGAGGACTTGTGTTTAATGGGACTCTTGTGTTATGGTGTGTGCAGGATGGAAGAAAAACTCTTGAGAACCAGGTGAAACGGCTCGAGATTGTTGAGCGCCGGGAGACCAAACTGAAGGATGAGCTCCAGAGCAAAGCCCAGCAGATTCAGCAGATGGCAGATAAGATTCAGGTATTCCACCGGTCACCACTTGTGTCGAGCTAAAATGATCCGAGGAGGTGTGAGATAAACACCATTTATTGTCATTAAAGTTGTTACTTCTATATACCAGAGGAATGAAGTAGCCATGCAAAATAAAAAAAGTTTTACATAATATTTTCTCATTTTTAAATCTCCTACACAGCCATTATACACCCACACAAGTGCTCTCAATTAGTTTACCTAATTAGTGTGGGCGTGTGACTTTGGACAACATATCCCTCACTTCACAGTTAGTTCAGTTGCATCTGTAAGGGTGGAACAAAATGTTGATTCTATTAGTAAGTTCATTAAAGGTCCAATCAGTGAGATGTGTAGTGACTGAAATGATAAAGTGACCTTCCTATATGATCAGACATTAAGGAAACATGCTATGTTGAAGTGCTGGCTTCTCTGACAACAATGCAGCAGCCAGTATGTCCTCCTTCTAACTTTAGATTCTGGTCCTGAATGGTCTGGATTTGTTTGGACCAGAGAAGGTAGGCGGTTTTAAGGCACCCCCACACGGCCGTTTTGGACGCCCCTCGGTTTACCAGATATGAGACCAGTTATCAGGTCAAACCAACAGGTGTTGCAGCGATGGGAGCGGGCAAGAGAACTGGTTCAGATAGAAGTGATTGTACCCGACCTAAAAAGCCTCTGCATGTTTCTAATAAGCTCCACGAGCAGAAACGTGCTCAAACTAGGATCAATATTGGAGATGCTTTTGAAAAATGGAGAGAGGTTAGAACGCAGAAAGGTTTACAGACCGATGCAGAGCTGGCTAAACACTGAAGCTTCAGTGTCCACCACATGGAAACCTGCGTGAGCATCCACTCTAGAGAGGAGGGGGCAGGGAGACAGCTCTCCAATGTTTTGGATTTGGACTGCAGTACCCATTTTAAACACTAGGTGTCAGAGTTACATATTGCTCCTTTAAATTAACTGATAATATGACTGTACATGTGTTCCCAGCTTACTTCAGCCAGAATAAGGGAAACAACTGAGGTGGCCTGTTCCAGGGCTTGAGTGTTTTGTAGTAGTTTAACCGAAGCAGCAACCTCAAGTGTTTAAAAATGAAGCCAATTAAGTGCACAATCCTACAGTTCCTCTAGTGTCCACAAGAGGCTGGCTGCAGAAGCACAGGAAGTCACATACACACCCATTCAAAACAGCCTGTTTTGACAGCAGAAATTAACATGTTTACAGCCTGGTTCAAAAAACCAAATAGGTCTGATTAGCTCATGTCTCCATCAGCACACACTGTACGGGGGTGATTTTTTAGATGACTCATCTGTTTTGATTTGATGAAGGATAAGAGTTATTCACAATAAGGCATGTAGCTGACCTGACTGACAGGCGGGGGCAATGTAACTGTTTGTCAAGAGGCTTAAAACCCGCCTCAGCTCCAGCTCTCAGCCTGTTGTTAGGTTGACTGAAAGTTAGGCTGAGACAGCATTTCCAGCATGGAGACCGCCATCGATGGGACTCCAGCGCCCCCTGCAGGAACAGATGGGTGACGTCACTCACCCTTCAAACATTCATATTTAAAGTCTATGGTGCAAACCTTTGCTTTTCCTGCTCTTGCATGTGCATTAGATAAAGAATGAGGACACTAAGAGAAGGGGTCAGGTCGAACTAACTGGTATGGACGAAACTGCGTCTCCATGGTGACACAGGAACTTTCACTGATACCTGTCACTACAGACTCATATATGTGATTCTTTTAAAGATGCATTGAAGGATTAAGGGAATGATTATATAACATGCACACTGCATAACGTGTCTTTTTGTGAAGGAGCTGGAGGATAACCTGAGAGAGACTCACACCACAGCCCAGCGGTTGGAGAGTCATCTGAAGCAGAAGGAGAAGCTCTACGAAGACAAGATAAAGGTTGAATTTAATGGAACACATAAATACTCTCTTATATGCAGACACATTGGTGCTACATAAAACAACTACAACTACAGGCAGGTACATCCTGATGATTTCATAGGAAGTGCTCTGAGCTAGGTCTGGGGGGGTCACTCTCTTTGAGTTGTGGGTGTAATCTAAGCTTGTGAGATCTGCAGTCACCTTCACATTCTCTATCCTGTTAAGTGATACCCTGGTTATGGTTCTGTGGGATGCCTGGCATTGAGCAGGTGTTGGAGTCCCAGATGAAGGCGGACATGGCTGATAAGGAGATGCTGGAGTCCAGTCAGAGCAAGTACGAGGAGGAGGTGCGGGAGAAATGCAGCATCATCAGTGAACAGAAGGCGGTAAGGGATGACCAGCTGGGCAGTGACACTATTTCAGAAGTATTTTAATATTTATCACACTGACATACATTCGTAGAGCAAAACAAAAACTTAGCCTCAATCTGGTCCCATTTAAACGTGTGATGTGAAAGTCTGACAGTTGAATCAAAGTAAGAGCTACACTCTACTTTTTTTCTGTTCAGACCATAAACGCTATGGACTCTAAGATGAACAGCCTGGAGCAAAGAATTTCTGAGCTGTCTGAGGCCAACAAGCTCGCAGCCAACAGCAGTATCTACACCCAGAAAAACATGTGAGTACCAAAACAGACACTAAATATATGATGAGCATTAGAAAAACCTTTATCATGTCTTGTGAGCGTTGAACACACAGTTACACAAACCAGGTTGCATTTGGGGTGACTGTGGCTAAGTGGTAGAGTCGGCTGTCTCTCATTCAGAAGGTCGGGGGTTTGATCCCCAGCTCCTGCAGCCACGTGTCGATGTGTTCTTGTGCAAGACACTTAACCCCAAGTTTTTCCCGCTGCTTAGGGGACAGCATGTGAATTAGTGATGAAGTCAAGACCACACTAACTGAGACCAAGACATACCAGAGACCAGAGTGCTCTGAGACCGAGACAAGACCAAGACCATAAATATCACTGAAAAATCCTCATCTAGTTTTTAGAGGGCGTGTCGCTCATTTAGACCATAACATCTGGAAGTTTGCAGCCGTAACCGTGGGATAAAAATCAAACTACAAATGAATTTAAGTTATTTGTTTTTTTAGAAAGAGGCGTTTTCCTTCTAATCACAGTAATGACTTGGAAGTGGATAGATAGCCTTTCAGTGGTGGTCTTGATCGGTCTAGATTTAATTTTTGAAGTCCACCCTTTCTGAGACCGAGACACGACCAAGTAAAAAATGCTTTCGATGCCAGGACGAGGTTGAGACCTTCAGAAAGTGGATTTGAAGAACTACAACACTAGTGTGAATGTGTATGAATGGATTAGTTACTTCTGATGGTCTCTTTACACAGCAGCCTCTACCATCAGTGTGTGAATGTGTAGGTGTGATCTGCGGTGTTAAAGTGTTTTCAGTAGTCAGAAGACTAGACAAGAAATATACAATCTCATGTCCTTTTACAATTTACCATTGTATCCTTTTAAATGTTCTGCTTTAAGTGTCTGTCTCACCGGCAGGAAAGCCCAAGAGGAGATGATCTCAGAGCTTCGCCAGCAGAAGTTCTACTTGGAGTCTCAGGCCGGGAAGTTGGAGGCCCAGAATGCCAAACTGGAGGAGCATCTAGAGAAAATGAGTCAGCAGGAGCAAAGCAATAAGAGTCGTGTGGGGGAGCTGGAAACAAGGCTCCGAGAGGTGGGGAGAAATGAGAGGGGAAGGAAGAAGGGAGATGTTAAATTTGGTTATAATTTTTATTTGGGCCTGACTCACAAAAGGATTAATGTCCCATTTCTATGCAAATCATTTGGATTGTAAAAATTGGCTAAATCACAAAAAATTAGGCTAATAGCCATGTGCAATTAGAGGGGAAAAATTGCATCCTGCTGAGAGTTGGTGGTGACTGCGCTGCGGTATTTTTAATGGAAGTTTCCCCGAACAGTCTGTCTCTGTACATCTAAAAAATAACGTAATAATGTCTGTAAATAGTAGACAGACTGCTGAAAATGAGGGCAAACTGCACAGAGGTGGACAACTTTTTGCATTTTAATATCATTAGCTGTAACAATTCAAAACCACACTCAGACGCAGGTCATACACAGAGAGGAAGTCAGCAAGGGCAGAAAAATCCAACAAGGGCAACTACACTAAATCCAAAAATCCAAACGAAGTTCAAAACCAGGCAACAAGGAAAACAAGGCTTGAAAGCATAAACACACCGAGAAGACAATAACACTCAGGCAGAGGGCTGGTGGAAACACATGTACGGGTCAGACTAATCACAGATGAGACACAGGTGTGTTGGGAAAAAAAGGCAGGAAACAAAAGCAGGAAGTAAGACTAGATATGATACAAAAGCACCAGATTACAAAGTAAAACAGGAAGTGAACAACAAAACACATCCAACAAAATGCTAGACCGACAGAATCTCACATTAGTCTAATATGCATTGTGAATTTGATGTTTAGATGGAGCAGAGCAGGAGCAAACGATTAACAATTTTTGGCGCTATTAGCCGCTTAAATCCTCCGCGTCAACCTCCGATGTTGAGAAATGAATCTGATGCTGAAGTGCAAAGTCCTGCAGTTCCTCTAGTGTCCACAAGAGGCTGGCTGCAAAAGCACTGGAAGTCAAAAACACACCCATTCAAAAAAGCCTGTTTTTACAGCAGAACTTAACATGTTTACAGCCTGGTTTAAAAACCAAATAGGTCTGATTAGCTCATGTCTCGATCGGCACTCACTGAGTTTTAAGATGACTCATCTGTTTTGATTTGATGAAGGATAAGAGTTATTCACAATAAGGTGTGTAGCTGACCTGATTGACAGGCAGGCACGGTGTGACGGTTTGTTAGGCTGACTGAAAGTTAGGTTGAGACAGCATTTCCAGCATGGAGACCGCCATCGATGGGACTCCAAAGCCCAGACGGGTGACGTGCTAAATAAGGTCTCTATGTGGAAGTACTTTTGGTTAACAAAGTTATTGACCCTGTACATAATTGTTACTGTAATTTTCGTATTTGCAGAAAGAAACACCTTTTCAAACCTCCCTGATTTAAACACAGATGAAAAAGAAAAGAGCAGAACATGAAATCCGGCCGGATGCACCGAGGTGAAGTGTCAAGTGTCTGCTCCTCGCGGTTAATCACACTGGATGGCCCCCCTCTCTGTCTCCCTGTAGATCGGGATGGAGCATGAGGAACAAAAGCTGGAGATCAAGCGCCAGGTGACAGAGCTGACCCTTTCGCTGCAGGAGCGTGAATCACAGATCAGCAACATGCAGTCAGCTCGCCATTCTCTGGAGAGCCAACTACAGCAGGCCAAGACGGAGCTTGAAGACACCACTGCCGAAGCTGAAGAGGAGATCTGTGTGCTCAGAGTGAGAGGACGGAGAGGAGTGCATGTGGATCCTGTTCCCTTTGATATGATTCAGGCGGTATATTCATTTGTCTCTCTTGTCATCCCTGCTAGGCACACAGAGACGAAATCCAACGCAAGTTTGATATCTTGAGAGACAGCTGTGCAGTAAGCGAATCATTCTTTTTCTTTTCTCACTCCACTCAGCAGTACACGGCTCCACTTGCATGCCATCTAAAACATCACCATACTAAATAATTAATGACTGTAAGTCGCTTGATTTGAAATCTCTTTCCTACTTCCATGTATCTCGATCACTCCAAGCTGCTTAAACTTACATCATCTAATGTAAAAGGATGACCAGCTGCTTTGTGTCTTAATGCTCTCATTTAAGATCCCAAGTGGCCGAAGGGTGGAAACATCTCTAAATATGTCATCATGGTGGATTTCTTCCAGGTTTCCTGGCATCATGTATTAAACTTTACCTGACAAAACTGTGGTTAAGTTAGCTAAGACAGCACTATCCAGTCCAAATATCTTGACCAAATCATGTTTAAGTTCTGTAAAACATTTCCCTCCCTTATTGAATGAACCACTGCACCGAGACACCGAGGTTCTGATAACGAGGCATAACGGTTTGGAGCTCGGTAACAGACATCCATCCAGCGGCGCTTAAGCTAACTTCAAGGATAAAAACAAGGTGCCCTCTAGTGACGTCACTCCCCTAGTAGCTTAGCATCACAGGATGTCTTAAAGGTAAAGTCCACAATTTCAGCTATGTGCAGACAGACTGCTGCTGATGTCTTTAGAAACTTCTGCTCAAAAACAAGAAACTTGGGGTGCCGGTGGCCTAGTGGCTATGTTGCGCCCCCCATGCACAGAGGCCATAGTCCTTGTTGCAGCGATCGTGGGTTTGAATCCGAAGTGCCCTTTGCTGCATGTCATCCCCCCACTCTCTCTTCCCCATTTTTCCTTTCTCCCCTCAGCTGTTCTAACCAATAAAGGCAAAAAGGGCAAAAAACATAGAAGAAATAAGGAGAAACATTGAATGAAACATTGAAAAGTTCCTTTCAGTGAATTAAAGGTAGATATCCAACAGACAATAACAGGTTACAATTGTGTCGCTGCATAGAAAGTGAGGGCTAACGTTACAGCACGATACAATCAGATTTCACATGTGATACAAACATTAGAAGTACGTTTGAGTTCCAGATGCTCGATCACAGAGTTCAAACATGTTGAAATACTTCACTTCCTCCCCAGGCCCGTTTCTTTGTGTTCTTCTTTATTATACTGTGATATTTTCATATTGTTTATATCACTGTGGAGCCCCTGAGTTCCTCTAACCTTAAGACAATGATGTCCAATTGTGGATTTGAGTCCTTCAGTTTCATAAACCTTCATAAACTAAGACCATGATGGTCTTCCTTCTTTCCATTGCCCTACTTTGAAGATCCTCCCACTCACAAACTGCTCAGAAACACTGGCAGTAGCTGTGGCTGGCCTACGTTCAGCTCCATTCTGCGACAAGCAAAGCTGGAAATGCCAGAAAAGCTCTATTTTTTGACTTGCTAAGAATACATTGTTAGTACATCCATTAGTTTGTTTGTTGAACCATTAAGATCAGACCACCATAGCTAGACTAAATGTCTTATAACTCTGGGTTCCTTGGTAGTTCTTGGAGTAGAGCACCTTCCTCTTCCTGTCCTTCTCTCCTTATTCCTAGCTAATCTCACTACAGCAGCCTGAGGTCAAGTGACTGTGCTGCGTCTCATCCCATTGTTCTCTCAGCTGTCACGGCTGTCAGTGGCAAGAATATCCGAACAAATCAGGGGAGAGCAAAGCTTGCCCCCTCCCTTGGTTTGCTGCTCCTTTCCCACCCAGCACAAACACCCACAGCCTTCACAAATACTATCGAGCATAAAGCATTCAGCGGCACTGAGGATGCAAAGCCCCGGATGTGATTTACTTTTGGTCTGCAAGTTCTATAGATTAGGATGACAGATGAGTCATGTAAATATAGGGGGCTTGCCAGATCACCACTGGATCCTTTTCAGCGTTGATTCCCTGCCCCGCCTTGAGTATTTAGTTGCTGCTGTCAGTCCGCTGCCTCAGGGAAGCAGAAGCACTGAGTCAGTACAGAACAGACAGCTAATTTATGTACTTAAAAGCTTTGCCCAGCACCCCCAACCCCACGCCATCCACTACCACTTGCAAGTTCTATGTGGTGCACGATCCCCTGAGAGCTGAAAACAAGGGGCTCGTAACAGGTAGCCTCTCACTCTCATTTCAGTACTCATGGCTGATTACAGTCTGCTGATGAAATGATTAGCCTTCTCCTTGCTCTGAATGCCCCCGGGGTTAAAAAGTAGCCAAGAGACCGACAAAATGATTGCTGCATTATATCACTAACCCAGATATCTGTATCATGTAATAATGCTGCAGCAGAATTTAGACTGTGTGGGGGGCCAGGCCAAGTTTTCCTGTGGGTGAGCAATAATATGCACAATGCTTTTCTATATGGTGTGATGGTAATAACTGTTAGGGAGACGTTTCCCTGTGTTTGTGATTATTGACCCTTTCACAAAGTCAATGATAAATAACCTGATGTTGTGTTCAGCGTGGTTTGAACAGTGACTCGACTTTCAGGCACCTTTTGAAAATAGACTGCAAAGTAAAACAAAACTTGCTCTATTAGTTTCGTGACTTGTATTTTTGTGGTGCAGCCTAAATGCTCTGTCGACGTTCCTCTCCTTAAACTTGCATTCTGTGGTTACTGTCGGCCTCCTGCAGGTGATCACCGATCTTGAGGAGCAGCTGACCACGCTGACTCAGGAGAATGCCGAGCTGAACCGTCAGAACTTCTACCTGTCCAAGCAGCTGGATGAAGCGTCTGATGAGAGAGAGGACCGGCTGCATCTCAGCCAGGATGTGGACCGGCTGCGTCGCGAGGTGGCAGACCGTGAAATGCACCTTAACAACCAGAAACAGGTGGGCTTACCCTGCTGCTGCTTGTGCTGCTGGTATTGTTCGAGTTAAGGGCGTGTGTGTCCGTGTACTTGTTTTCTTTAACAGCTCATGTTGGATCCAACAACAATACATAAAAAAGGCAGTTCATTGACCACGAGAATCTTAGTTATGCAATGTAAGGATGATGTATTGATTGGTTAACAGAATAGGCTGATACTGGTCTCGTCCGTTATGAGTTTTGTTATGGACTTGCAGGTTGTTGAACTTTATATTGACACCACAGTGGAAGTGTATTGTAAAGTGACCCTGTAGTTAGCTGTTCAACGTACTTACGTGGAAAGCATTAGGCAGGAACGGCACACATTCCTGCTCTTCCCGTGCATCCAAGGAAAAGCTAAGCCAGCGAGAGAAGCAGCAAAAAGCCCAACAGAGCGGGCGTCAATGACAACATCATGCCATTGTTTAAGTCAGAGCAGTCTTAAAGGAGGAGCTGGGGTGGAGGAGGGTTGCAAATATGTCTTGCAGAGTGAGCAGCAAAGAGTAGGCAGGCTAGAGCAGCTTAAATAAGGTGGCATGAGTGCTATTAGTCAATAGGATGCTCTGAAGCAAATCAGCTGGCAATCATGAGATCAGCTGTTATCAAAACGCTGGCATGATAGCAGAGCGTGACTCCGTGGCCTGTCTGAACTAACTCAAATTTCAGTTTTTAAGGAAACTCCAAAGGAACAGTTCAACGGATGGTGGTTGGATCTTTTGTCAGATGAGTGTTTTTGGTTCTTTTAGTACACATTTATCTTTAAAGAGCTGTTTCAGAGGAGTTTATCTCCTAAAAGAAACTGGGAAACTGCAGTTGTCCACACACTCTCCAGTCCATTGACGGCCGCCCATAAGGGGGGGTAAAAGGGAAAGCTTTCTGGGGTCCAGTCACATGGGGCATAGAGGTTAGCAAAAACATGGTCCATCCTTATCTTAAGCAATTATGACCACATGTTATTTTCCACCTAAATACTTACTGTTACCTTTAAAGCAAACAACTCCTATAAGGCCTATAAGTTTGGCTTTTAAAATAAAATGCTCCTTAGCTGTGAACTATTTTCATAGTTACTATTAGTAACTTAATTAGTGAGTAACTATTTCACACACGCACAGAACATTTGACGTGACGTTCCATGGTCATCGAGCATCAGAGGCCGATCAGGTGCAAGCGAGCCAGCTAGCAAACCTCTACAAGACAAAAAAATGTCGAAAAGGTTAGTGAAGAGAAAAATAGATTGCAGGGTACTTAACTAAAAGTGGACAATGATTATTTGTTTTTTCCAATGCAAAGAAAAGGCTGTTTGTCTCACCTGTCAAGAGGCGGGGGCTGTGTTCAAAAATACAATCTGCGCCGACATTGTGAATCCTGCCACAAAGACAAGTACGAAAGCTTGCAAGGCCAAATGCTAGCAGACAAACTGTCAATGCTAAAAAGTGGACTGTCAGCTCAGCAAAATACATTTGTACGCCAAGTTCAGCTGAACCAATCTCCTGGGATAAAATCCATCTCCACAATAATACCGGTCGTCACTCCAGCATGTGTTATTTTCTGTTACAGACGGACCCTGGGCCCCCATCAGAACAAGGCAAAGTTATGAGCCCCTCAAAGAAAAAAGTTTGGAGACCCTTGTTTAAAAGCAACAAAATCAGATTTGATTTATTGTTGCTTCAGTTAAATGTTGCCTGTTTCACAATTATAAACCCCCTCTTCTTAAAGTGAATTTTCTTGTAATGTTACCTACGTAAGCGGGACGAGTGAGCTTAACTGTTACGCCAGTTATGTCGCAATCAATATCGCCAATCCACGACCTGCACAAAGTTAGCATGTCAGAAAAGAAAGAGGAAGAAGAAGAATAGGTTTGGGTGTTTGACCCCAACAAGAACTTGATAACTTATTTCAGTCACCTCCAACGGCTGATGGGAGCCAGGCAGAGGGAGTTAATGATAGCCAGGAGGCTAGCGCTAACAGTAGCCTACTGATCGAATGTGCATACGATGATTTGAATCATATCCTGGGAAGGTCCATTCACCGGGCCTTTCAGGGGCTTGCAGCCATTTCTGCGGGTGTGACTGAGTCCACAGTTTTTTTATTTCTGTATGAAATTGACACAAAATATGAGCTGTCCTAAGCCGTCAGCTTTGACTAAAACAACCACGGTTTCTTATACTGCTGTATTTGTTCCTCTAGTTCAAGTTCCCTTCCCTTCTCCTGCCCAACTCCCACTAACAGCCAGTCAGACATCGAGTTTTCACTTACTCACATTATGTGATATCTCCTCACTACCTTTGACAGGTGACCTAGACATCTCTCCCAGCTCTGACAGTGTTAAGTGTAAATCAGGCAAGAGCAACCCTGGGAATATTTCAGTATTGTTATGTGCTGTATTCTGGATGCAGCAAGAGAGAGAGAGAGAGAGAGAGAGAGAGAGAGCAAGGAGGCTGTGATGTGTGCGCGGCCCCTGTGGGAGGATTTGTGTGTGGGTGTGCAGTAGCGCTCTCGGTCCTGGTGGTTGTGTAACCAGCTATGGAAGTCATAGACGAGGGATGGGGTGGTGTGTGGGAGGGATGTGTCATCCCCATCACTCCCAGGTCGTGTCAGCTGTGGAAGCGTTGGACTTCAGAGGGCCGGGGTGTTGCTGCAGCACCAGCGAAGGCTATATTTGTCTCCCAGTGCTTTGTCTAAAGAAGACTCAGGAAAAACAGCACTTTGTGTAGGCCCTTAGAATAACACAGAAAAGTGTTCTATGTGCAAACATGCCATTGGTTGTTCCTCATAAGGCTGTGCGTTATCGTAATCTTTCTAGGAATGGTGTTATTTCATGGCTGATTGTCTTCCACATGGGACATTTAAATAAGATGTGACTTTAAGATAGCTTTAACCCGGCCCACAGGTTGTGGTGAGAAGAGGGGAGGGGACATGTTGATGAGCTTTATACACCTTTGTTGACCAATTACAACATTAAAGATCAACCTTATGATGCTGCTTTTTGTGTTAGATCAAAACATGTCTCTAAAGTGTCTTGTTGTAAATCCACTCTGATCCTGTATTTGATCATGCCTATAAACCCCTCTATTTCAGCCCTGCTCAGAACAGGCTGTTTCTGTGTCTGTAGCTTTAAATGTAAATGAGCTGTGTCTGACCACGCCCCTCTCTGGAAGGGCTTGGGTGGTTCGGGCTTTCTCGCTCCATGCCCTATTGTTTACGGTGAGAAGGCAGACTCAGAGGGCAGAAAAAACACCTAGCTGTGGGAGTGTCACCCACCTGGGGGAGGGGTTACTGCCCTTTGTGATGTCATGTAGGGAAAATCTCCAAACGGCCTGTTTGAGCACACATTTTCTGAAAAGTGGAGCAGGCAAAAGACAGAGAGGATGGACTTTTCTCATCACTGGGGGGTTTGTAGACGGACAAGGGACACATGTTAGTGTTAGAACAACATGGTGAAGTGAAGTTGCATAATATCTGTGTGGCATATGTAGTCATTTCAAGCAGGTTTATGGACACTAGGCACCCCCTATTCTCATGTTTTATTTCTGTATATTGTCTAGGGCCCGACCGAGATGGGATTTTTCAGTCCGATACCGAGAACAATATTGGGGAGGGAGGAAAATCAGATACAGATATATGTCGGCTGATATCTTTCTTAGTTCTGTCTTCGATCTTTAGCGATAGATAAATACACATTTATTGTATTGATCCCTCAGATGCAGTTATCAAACACTTGTGGTAAATTTATAATGAAGACAAGATGGTCACTTAACTGGAAAGTAACTGAGCATGTACGTGCATCACCGCTCGACCCTCTGGGGAGTGATGATGCTTGTTGTAATCCATATAGCACCCTCTGCTGGTGACAGAGAACTGCTAGTGTAATACAATGAAACTCAAATTAAACACTTATTGACTGGTGAATGAATCTAGAAATATCGGCGCATATCTGCGATATGCTAATATCCACCGATATTATTGGCTGGCCGATTAATCGGTCGGGCTCTAATAGTATCTTGTTTAGTCATATTGTGATATAGATTCATATACAAGGGCCCCTGTAATATTTCAGAAGGATTATTTGCGTTTAAAGACGAGTAAGTCTCACACAGGCACTTTTAGGACAGCTTTGGGGTCTTTGATGCCGTGCACAACTCAGCTGACCCAGATGTCCGGTAACATGCAGACACGTTGAGTTGATGTGTGTTTCTGTATTTACAGAGAACAAAGTAAAAGTTTATTATAAAACCCATGCACGCTTGGAAGTTCTTTTTTGTGTACGAGTGTGCAACATGTAAACTTTCATACACTGATTACTACATAGTAGGAGTCTTTACATGTGCTATTTAATGAGGACACTTCTGTATACGTTTTTATGTTATGATATGGGTACTTTCACTCAAATGAGCTTGATGATGATATCTAACTGCAGGAGTCCTAAATGTTCATGTGTATGTGGTGCTGTTAATCTACACAGCTTTCTTTATCTCTCCTTTATAAAACAGTTTCTTTATAACATTTACTGAGAACAAACAACAACTCGCCATGTTTTCTGACTTTGTGAGGTATCCCTAATCGAAATCCTTTTTTTTGTTACAGAACCTCGAGACCCTAAAGACGACGTGCACCATGCTGGAGGAGCAGGTTCTGGAGCTGGAGACCCTCAACGATGAGCTACTGGAGAAGGAGAGGCAGTGGGAGGCGTGGAGGTCAACACTGGAGGACGAGAAAACCCAGGCTGAGAGGAGGACCAGGGAGATCCAAAGACTGCTGGACACAGAGAAACAGAACAGGTCAACTGCACACGCTGTAACGCTTGACAGAGTGGACATGAAGCAGCTACATTCGCCCCTGAGTTCATGCAAAGTTAGCCTTGCTATGTTCCTGTGACTGGAGGTCACTGCACATAAATAGACATTGTTATAGCAGGATGGAAGATGCACCCGCAGTTCAGATTATCACATTTTTCTCCTGATCATGTTTTCAACCATCCACTGCATAATTCACACACAAAAGACGTTACATTTGAGAAGAACTTTAGAGTCTTTTTTGCAGACTTGTTCTGCTCTGACTGTTGCTGTGCTGTCAGTGTTGGATCCAGCGTCCTCCTCCTACACTCACTGAATGCAACAGTTTTAAGATTATTCTCTGGGGCTTGTCAAAAGGTTTTCTGGGAAATATACAGTATATGATATTTTTTCCCGTTGCTGTGGGCGGGGCAGGTGATGAAAACTGAGCACAAAAAAAGCATATTCAAACACAGATTACCGTCCAATGTTTCAGTGGATTTTCCTTCAACTGTATGACCAAGTCTTTGCCTCAACTAACCTCTTAGAGAAACTGAAGACTTCAGGTCCATAATTAGCTGCAGTGTTAGAAAGTATACCTCGATACTTTCAACAAGATCAGTATCAAATTGATCCTGATAACTGTTCACTTGTGTACTGCCTCGGTCAAACAGAAGTGAACGACTTCAGGACTCTAAAGTTACTGATGTAAACAAGTGTCATCTGTGTCCTTTAGGCTTCGTTCAGAGCAACGCTGCTCGGAGTCCCGCCAGGCCGTGGAGCAGGCGGTGAAGGAGCACAAAGCGGAGATCCTTGCTCTGCAGCAAGCTCTCAAAGACCAAAAACTCAAAGCCGAGAGCCTTGCTGACACTGTAAGGCTTTCCACACTGTTAAATAAGTGTCACTGTTTTTGGTTAGCAGATGTTACTGCAAAGTGTTCCTGCTCTCTCTTCTCAGTTGAATGATCTGGAGAAAAAGCACGCCATGCTGGAGATGAACGCCCGTAGTTTGCAGCAAAAGCTTGAGAGTGAGAGGGATCTGAAGCAGAGGCTTTTGGAGGAGGTAACATCCTGTATTTTTAAAATGCTCTCACTGTAAGGTTTATACCTCTGCTGCAAAGTGGAAACATTTCATTTACATTCCCTTTGTAAAGTCATCATGGTAACCACGATGTCAAACCAGGCTGAAAGGTTTAGCCGGTGCTATCATTGGAAGGAATCGAGGGGCAAAGTCACGGCGTCCAGATGCTGATGTAACAGCTGCTTTTTTTCCTTCATAGCAAGAGAAGCTTCAGCAGCAGATGGATGCCCAGAAGACACACATCTTCCGTCTGACCCAGGGGCTGCAAGACGCTCTCGATCAGACTGACCTGCTGAAGACTGAGAGGACCGACCTGGAGTACCAGCTGGAGAACATCCAGGTGCTGCTACACACACACTCATTTATATCCACATTAAAGACACACACGCTTAGAGATTATCATGCCGTTCACCGTCCTGTCATTTCAGACACACAGTACAAACAATCCACACATCTATTTGTCATATGCAGTCTTTGTTTCTCCCCCTTTGTTCTGTCACTGTGTTTTAAAGTGAAGACGGGCAGACACACACAAACATTGTTTTAGCCCTCAGTATGCCTCCCCCTCTCTCCGTCTCTCTGTCGCCCTCTGTGTGAGAAGTGAAGTACTTGAGGAGAAATTCATGGCAGTAGTGATGTTCACTTAGCTCCACCTGCAGGCTGTGTACTCTCATGAGAAGGTGAAAATGGAGGGGACCATCACCCAGCAGACCAAGCTCATAGATTTCCTCCAGGCTCAGGCCCATGGTGGTTCCAAGAAGAAGAAGGTAAGAGAGCTTTACATGTTGAATACGGCTGATTTTAAATGCTCTGTTCTTCTACACAGGTCTTAGTAAATGTTTTACCTTGGAGAATGACAATGAAACCCAATGTTTGATTGAAAATAGCACAAAGACAACATACCAGAAGTTGATTCTGACACATTTTGTAATGTGATGGGACAGAGGCAACAAAGGACTTTAACAGTTCTGCAATGGTGAAAAGTAAACATCTGATGAGACACCTCACAGTTCAAAGGTTAACTAGCAACAAGATGGATGTAAAAGGAACATCCCAGAGAGGCGGAGTCTGTCAGGAGTGAGGATGGGGAGCGGTTCACCCCTCTGTGAAAGACTGTGCAGGAAAATAGTGCAGCACTTTTGGATTTTTTTTTTTTAACAAAAGATTGCAAAGAATCCAGGAAATGTAATCGTCTACAGTGGTTGAAACTATTTAAAACGATGTGAAGAAATCTCTGTATACAGGGTACAAGGCCAAAAGCCAGTACTGGAGCACACTGATCTTCAGACCCACAGAAGAGCGTGGATTAAAAGCAGACATACTGTAAAACGTGTTTCAAAAGTACCGTTCTGTATTGACTTCAATCTGTAAAATAACCCTGCCTTTATTTGGGACAGGCGTCAATACGAGACGAGCCTCTCATTATTTTTAAACAGAACTCATGCACAGCAAAGATGGAAGAGACTATACAACTGTAAAATTACAACATAAAGAATAATAAACTTTCTGCAATATTAGGATATCAATAAACAAATTCAATAAATCACTAATTTGATCCTTCTTTGTAAGGCAGTATGACATCCTACTTCACGGCATGCAGACGAGCATTACTCTGTCTTCTTTGACAGATGTTGAAGTTCATCTTTCTTTTTTCTGTCATGATTCTCCTTATTTTTCATCCACAAACTATTCCTGCACTAAATGCATCGGGCCTCTAATCAAGAGCTTCCTCTGTATGTCAAAACGCGCAGAGACACCAGGCTAGTAAAGGGGCTGGGTCTTAAATTTGGATGGGCTTTTATTTGGAGTTTTTCCGAAAGTCTGAAGTGGACATCAATCAATCCTTTTTTGTATAGCGCCAATTCATTACAAAAGTTATCTCAAGACGCTTTACAAAAAGCAGGTAAAGGACCTTACTAATTGTTATGTTACAAAAGAAAACTGGGATAAGGGGAAATGGGATAAGATGCAGGAAGGATTTCTCCTTTGTAATCCTCGCGTTCTGTTGTCCACACTTCCTTGCCGCTGAGGTGGAGGTCGGAGCAGGCCGTGTATGAATGAGGACGGGGATGGTTGTGGGGACGACACAGCATGGGCTCAGGAACCGTTTCAAAACCTTTGTCTGTGAACACACATCATCGCTTCGTTCTCTGCCATGCAACCACATTTTCTTTCTGGGTGCTCCTGAGCTCTCGTCGTGTAGGTTCCTCTGGATCGTTGGTGGGGAAGGCCTGCTGCTATGGACCCCCCACCCCTTTTTTGTCCCTATCATTGTTCCTGCATCGTCCTCTATCCCATTTTTCAAGCCCAGCCCAGTTTCAGCAGATGTCTGTTCATCATGAGTTTGGTTTTGTCCAAGATTTCTGCCTCTTAAAGGAAGTTTTTCCTCTCCTCCATAACTTTGTTCAATGCTGCTTAGTGATCATGATGGATTAACGCTGTTGGGTCTTTGTAATATAGCTTTTGTAAAGTATCTTGAGATAACATTTGTTGTGAATTGGCGCTATACAAATAAAGATTGATGGAAAGAGGAAACTGTATCCAGATCCAGATACACTGCCGCTTTCTCTGTGCCCAAGACCATAAATGATTGACTGAGGCAAAGAGGAAAACTGTCCTGTGGTCTGATGAGTCACAATCTGAATTCCTGTTTGTAAATAATGGACGCCGCATCCTTGGAGCTAAAGAGAAGAGGGACCATCCAGCTTGTTATCAGCGATCAGTTCATAAAGCCAGCATCCGTGATGACATGGGGTGCATCAGTGCACATGGCGTGGGTAACCTGCACATTGATGCTGAAACAGGTTTTGAAGCCTCATATATGCTGCCAAGTAGACAAAATCTTGGGCGGCCTTTCTTATTTCAGCAAGACGACGCAAAACCACATTCTGTGGCTCAGTTGATAGAGTCGTCGTCTCTCAACCGGAAGGTCGAGGGTTCAATCCCCAGCTCCTGCAGCCACATGTCTGATGTGTCCTTGGGCAAGACACTTAACCCAGAATTGCTCCCGCTGCTTCGTCGGTGGCGTATGAATGGGATGAGTTACTTCTGATGGACTCTTTACACAGCAGCCTCTACCATCAGTGTGTGAATGTGTCGGTGTGACCTGCGGTGTAAAAGTGCTTTGAGTAGTCAGAAGACTAGAAAAGCACTTCACAAGCTCAAGTCCATTTACCATTCTGCACGTATTACAGCAGCATGACTCCATAGTCAAATAGTGTGGGTGATAAACTGGCCTTCCTGTAGTCCTGACATGTCTCCCATTGGTGCATTATGATGCCTAAAATACAGCAAAATGGACTCTGAGCTGTTGAACAGCTGAAATCCTACATGAAGTAAGACAGGGAAAACATCCCATAATGACAGAAACTCAAACGTGACCATGTCCCACCATTTTTAAAACATGTTAATGTAATCATATTTAAAATGGGCATGTCATTTTCCAAACAAAATCACAGTCCTCAGTTCCAACATTTGATGTGTTGTCTTTAATGCTATTTTTTAATTAAAGGTCACATATTCTCCCCCTCTTCAACCAGTTTAAATAAGTCTCAGAGGTTCCTAAAACACGTGTGTGAAGTTTCTTGTTCTAAATCCACTCTGATCCTGTATTTGATCATGCCTATAAACCCCTCTATTTTAGCCCTGCTCAGAACAGGCTGTTTCTGTGTCTGTAGCTTTAAATGTAAATGAGCTGTGTCTGACCACGCCCCTCTCTGGAAGGGCTTGGGTGGCTCGGGCTTTCTCGCTCCATGTCCTATTGTTTACGGTGAGAAGGCAGACTCAGAGGGCAGAACAAACACCTAGCTGTGGGAGTGTCACCCACCTGGGGGAGGGGTTACTGCCCTTTGTGATGTCATGAAGGGAAAAATTCCAAACGGCCTGTTTGAGCACACATTTTCTGAAAAGTGGAGCAGGCAAAAGACGGAGAGGATGGACTTTTCTCATCATTGGGGGGTTTGTAGACAGACTAGGGACACATATTAGTGTTAGAGAAACATAGTGAAGTGGATCATATGTGACCTTTAAATATGTTGTTTTAATGTTTTTCTAATCATCACATCTATTTTTATTTCCTAAATTACACAGTGTCCCAATTGAATTTGGGGAAGTAAGACTGATTGTTGGTTTAAATCAAAAGTGAACATAATGTTTGCTCGTGTGCCTCAGGGTCTGTTTGGGCGACGGCGAGAGGATCTGTTGGCTGCCATGGCTGCTCAGGCCCAGGCTCAGAGTCAGAGTCAGGGCCCAGTTTCTCCTGTGCCCCCCATCCAGCCGGTGCCTCTGCAGTACAGCGACATGAAGGTAGCTCTGGACAAAGAACGCACACGCTGTACTGAGCTGGAAGATGCTCTGCAGAAAATGAGAGCAGAGCTACGATCATTACGAGAGGAAGGTTAGACAGCTCCTACATACAGCTCATACACATGCTGTTCAAGCACATCGATGTGTACATCAATCATTTTATATTATCCTCTCTGAAAGATTAAACACTGTTGTTTATGAATAAAGAAAGCCATTTTATTAAATCAGTTGATTCCACACCAGCGCTTCAGTATAAGGATCATGGGAACTCGGCCAACCCAGCCACAGCGAGGCAGCAGATGGTTATGTCGTCCATGGTGAAGTCTCCCGAGCACCAGCAGGGTCCCACCAACCTTGCACCCTCCAACTCTGGGCGAAGGAAGGAGACTGCAACACCTGAGGGTGAGTGAGGTGTTGATGCTTACTATTCTCTATAACAGAGTAACATTCAGGTCTGTAGCTTGATACTTGACACTATTGGCCCTTACCTGCACACACATTGACACACACATATAATATCACTGGACAAGGATCATTTATGAAGCTCTCACTATCCTTTTTCTTTCACACAACTTTCAGAGAGAAGGAGGGTCACTTTTGAAAGTAAGTTGTCCAAACTCATGTTTACTGCAGTTTGGTATCTTATCTCTCTTCTTATTTTGCCTCATCCACATCTTTTATGGCCAGATTTTGAAAGCTCTGCACTTAAAAAAGTCAGGTCCCACCAAGCTGGTCAGGTGAGGCTACAAAAAAGGTCAAATTTCCCCTCATCAGTGCACAGCTTTAGAAATCTGAAGCATTTTATCTTGGTTGCTGAAGCTTAACCTCTGCTCTTCAACTCACTGGAGTATGGTGGCCAGTAGGTGCATATGCTCTGCAACAGCTGAAATTACGTACATTTAGAGAGTCGTGCAGCATATTGAGAAACGCTGAACTTTCACAAGCAAATGCAGACATCTAAAACAAATGCAAAGGCTGAAACGTGCTGCAAAGACACAAACACGCTGCAAAAAATAAACATGCTGGAAAAGAAACAAATGCTCTGCAAAAGAAACATACGCTCTGAAAAAGAAACAAAACACAACTTTATAACATGTTAAAAAAACTTGCGATAATGGTGTCTGTTTGACAGATAGCTGCTAAGTTAGCTTCCAGGCTACTGGTAGTGGTGCCCGGCGTGAGCGTGGAACTTCAAACCGCTGGGAGATTAAACTTGTCAGGCTGAGGTGCTTGTGGGGGAAAGTGATGACAGGGAGTATTGCTAATCTGTAGCAAGGAGATACAGGCCTGGAGTATGTGCTGCTGTTAAAAAGGCTGAACTTGCAGCGTTTTTTATTTGCAGTTGTTTCTGAATGTCTGTGTGTTTTTGGCTTATTTTTTTATGTATTTGAAGCGTGTTTGATGTTAATGCAGTTGTTGCGACTTTTTGCAGCTTGCCTTACAACGCGTTTGATTCTTTTGCAGCACGTTTGATTCTTTTGAAGCGTGTTTGTTTCTTTTGCAGTGCGTTTGATTCTTTTGCAGCGTGTTTGTTTCTTTTGCAGCGTGTTTGATTCTTTTGCAGCGTGTTTGTTTCTTTTGCTGCGCGTTTGATTCTTTTGCAGCGCGTTTGATTCTTTTGCAGCGTGTTTGTTACTTTTGCAGTGCGTTTGATTCTTTTGCAGCGTGTTTGTTTGTTTTGCAGCGTGTTTGATTCTTTTGCAGTGCGTTTGTTACTTTTGCAGCGTGTTTGTTACTTTTGCTGCGCGTTTGTTTCTTTTGCAGTGCGTTTGTTACTTTTGCAGCGTGTTTGATTCTTTTGCAGCATATTTGTTACTTTTGCAGCGCGTTTGATTCTTTTGCAGTGCGTTTGTTACTTTTGCAGCGTGTTTGATTCTTTTGCAGCATATTTGTTACTTTTGCAGCGTGTTTGATTCTTTTGCAGCATATTTGTTTCTTTTGCTGCGTGTTTGTTTCTTTTGCAGTGCGTTTGTTACTTTTGCAGCGTGTTTGATTCTTTTGCAGCATATTTGTTACTTTTGCAGCGCGTTTGATTCTTTTGCAGCGTGTTTGATTCTTTTGCAGCGTGTTTGTTTCTTTTGCAGTGCATTTGATTCTTTTGCAGCGTGTTTGTTTCTTTTGCAGTGCGTTTGATTCTTTTGCAGCGTGTTTGTTTCTTTTGCAGTGCGTTTGATTCTTTTGCAGGGTGTTTGTTTGTTTTGCAGTGCGTTTGATTCTTTTGCAGCGTGTTTGTTACTTTTGCAGCGCGTTTGATTCTTTTGCAGCGTGTTTGCTTCTTTTGCAGTGCGTTTGATTCTTTTGCAGCGTATATGTTTCTTTGCAGCGCGTTTGATTCTTTTGCAGCGCGTTTGATTCTGTTGCAGCGTGTTTGTTACATTTGCAGTGCGTTTGATTCTTTTGCAGCGTGTTTGTTTGTTTTGCAGCGTGTTTGATTCTTTTGCAGTGCGTTTGTTTCTTTTGCTGCGCGTTTGTTACTTTTGCAGCGTGTTTGTTTCTTTTGCTGCGCGTTTGTTTCTTTTGCAGTGCGTTTGTTACTTTTGCAGCGTGTTTGTTTCTTTTGCTGCGCGTTTGTTTCTTTTGCAACGTGTTTGATTCTTTTGCAGCGTGTTTGTTACATTTGCAGTGCGTTTGATTCTTTTGCAGCGAGTTTGTTTGTTTTGCAGTGCGTTTGTTTCTTTTGCTGCGCGTTTGTTACTTTTGCAGCGTGTTTGTTTCTTTTGCTGCGCGTTTGTTTCTTTTGCAGTGCATTTGTTACTTTTGCAGCGTGTTTAATTCTTTTGCAGTGAGTGTTTGTTTCTTTTGCAGCGTGTGGGGCGGCTGTGGCTCAGTTGGTAGAGTCGTCGACTCTCAACCAGAAGGTCGAGGGTTCGATCCCCAGCTGAGCAACATATCTGATGTGTCCTTGGGCAAGACACTTAACCCTGCATTGCTCCCGCTGCTTCGGTGGCGGTGTATGAATGGATTAGTGTTGTACTTAGTCTCTGATGTACGTCGCTTTGGATAAAAGCGTCTGCTAAGTGAATTGTAACATTGTTTGATTCTTTTGCAGCATATTTGTTACTTTTGCAGCGTGTTTGATTCTTTTGCAGCGCGTTTGATTCTTTTGCAGCGCGTTTGATTCTTTTGCAGCGTGTTTGTTTCTTTTGCAGTGCATTTGATTCTTTGCAGCGTGTTTGTTTCTTTTGCAGTGCGTTTGATTCTTTTGCAGTGCGTTTGTTACTTTTGCAGCGTGTTTGATTCTTTTGCAGTGCGTTTGTTACTTTTGCAGCGTGTTTGTTACTTTTGCAGCGTGTTTATTTATTTTGCAGCGTGTTTGATTCTTTTGCAGCGTGTTTGATACTTTTGCAGGGCGTTTGTTTGTTTTGCAGCGTGTTTGATTCTTTTGCAGCGTGTTTGTTACTTTTGCAGCGTGTTTGATTCTTTTGCAGTGCGTTTGTTACTTTTGCAGCGTGTTTGTTTCTTTTGCAGCGTGTTTGTTAGTTTTGCAGCGTGTTTGATTCTTTTGCAGCGTGTTTGTTACTTTTGCAGCGTGTTTGATTCTTTTGCAGTGCGTTTGTTACTTTTGCAGTGTGTTTGTTACTTTTGCAGCGTTTTTGATTCCTTTGCAGTGCGTTTGTTTCTTTTGCAGCGTGTTTGTTACTTTTGCAGCGTGTTTGATTCTTTTGCAGCGCGTTTGTTACTTTTGCAGCGTGTTTGTTACTTTTGCAGCTCGTTTGTTTGTTTTGCAGCGTGTTTGATTCTTTTGCAGCGTGTTTGTTACTTTTGCAGCGTGTTTGTTACTTTTGCAGCTCGTTTGTTTGTTTTGCAGCGTGTTTGATTCCTTTGCAGTGCGTTTGATTCTTTTGCAGCGTTTTTGTTACTTTTGCAGCGCGTTTGTTACTTTTGCAGCGTGTTTGTTACTTTTGCAGCGTGTTTGATTCTTTTGCAGCGTGTTTGTTACTTTTGCAGCGTGTTTGATTCTTTTGCAGCGTGTTTGTTACTTTTGCAGCGTGTTTATTTGTTTTGCAGCGTGTTTGATTCTTTTGCAGCGTGTTTGATTCTTTTGCAGCGTGTTTGTTACTTTTGCAGCGTGTTTGATTCTTTTGCAGTGTGTTTGTTACTTTTGCAGCGTGTTTGATTCTTTTGCAGTGCGTTTGTTACTTTTGCATCGTGTTTGTTACTTTTGCAGCGTGTTTGTTACTTTTGCAGCGTGTTTGTTTGTTTTGCAGCGTGTTTGATTCTTTTGCAGCGCGTTTGTTACTTTTGCAGCGTGTTTGTTACTTTTGCAGCGTGTTTGATTCTTTTGCAGCGTGTTTGTTACTTTTGCAGCGTGTTTGTTACTTTTGCAGCGTGTTTGATTCTTTTGCAGCGTGTTTGTTACTTTTGCAGCGTGTTTATTTGTTTTGCAGCGTGTTTGATTCTTTTGCAGCGTGTTTGATTCTTTTGCAGCGTGTTTGTTACTTTTGCAGCGTGTTTGATTCTTTTGCAGTGCGTTTGTTACTTTTGCAGCGTGTTTGTTACTTTTGCAGAGCGTTTGATTCTTTTGCAGCGCGTTTGATTCTTTTGCAGCGTGTTTGTTTCTTTTGCAGTGCGTTTGATTCTTTTGCAGCGTGTTTGTTACTTTTGCTGCAGCGTGTTTGTTACTTTTGCAGCGCGTTTGTTTCTTTTGCAGCGTGTTTGATTCTTTTGCAGTGTGTTTGTTTCTTTTGCTGCGCGTTTGTTACTTTTGCAGCGTGTTTGTTACTTTTGCAGCGTGTTTGTTTGTTTTGCAGCGTGTTTGTTTCTTGTGCAGCGTGTTTGATTCTTTTGCAGAGCGTTTGTTTCTTTTGCAGCGTGGTTGTTTCTTTTGCAGAGCGTTTGTTTCTTTTGCAGCGTGTTTGTTTCATTCGCAGAACGATTGTTTTTTTTGCAGCATGTTTGTTTCTTTTGCATTGTGTTTATTTCTTTTGCAGCGCGTTTGTTTCTTTTGCAGCGTGTTTGTTTCTTTTGCAGTGTGTTTGATACTTTTACAGCGTGTTTGTTACTTTTACAGCGTGTTTGTTTCTTTTGCAGCGTGTTTGTTACTTTTGCAGTGCGTTTGATTCTTTTGCAGCGTGTTTGATTCTTTTGCAGCGTGTTTGTTTCTTTTGCAGCGTGTTTGATTCTTTTGCAGAGCGTTTGTTTCTTTTGCTGCGCGTTTGATTCTTTTTCAACGTGTTTGTTACTTTTGCAGCGTGTTTGTTTCTTTTGCAGCGTGTTTGATTCTTTTACAGCGTGTTTGTTACTTTTGCAGAGCGTTTGATTCTTTTGCAGCGCGTTTGATTCTTTTGCAGCGTGTTTGTTTCTTTTGAAGCGTGTTTGTTACTTTTGCAGTGCGTTTGTTTCTTGTGCAGCGTGTTTGTTACTTTTGCAGCGCGTTTGATTCTTTTGCAGCGCGTTTGTTACTTTTGCAGCGTGTTTGATTCTTTTGCAGCGTGTTTAATTATTTTGGATCGTGTTTGTTACTTTTGCAGCGTGTTTGTTTCTTTTTCAACGTGTTTGTTACTTTTGCAGCGTGTTTGTTTCTTTTTCAACGTGTTTGTTACTTTTGCAGCGTGTTTGTTACTTTTGCAGCGTGTTTGATTCTTTTTCAACGTGTTTGTTACTTTTGCAGCGTGTTTGTTACTTTTGCAGCGCGTTTGATTCTTTTGCAGCGTGTTTGATTCTTTTGCAGCGTGTTTGTTTCTTTTGCAGCGTGTTTGATTCTTTTGCAGTGTGTTTGTTTCTTTTGCTGCGCGTTTGATTCTTTTTCAACGTGTTTGTTACTTTTGCAGCGTGTTTGTTTCTTTTGCAGCGTGTTTGATTCTTTTACAGCGTGTTTGTTACTTTTGCAGAGCGTTTGATTCTTTTGCAGCGCGTTTGATTCTTTTTCAACGTGTTTGTTACTTTTGCAGCGTGTTTGTTACTTTTGCAGCGTGTTTGATTCTTTTTCAACGTGTTTGTTACTTTTGCAGCGTGTTTGTTTCTTTTTCAACGTGTTTGTTACTTTTGCAGCGTGTTTGTTACTTTTGCAGCGTGTTTGATTCTTTTGCAGTGCGTTTGTTACTTTTGCAGCGTGTTTGATTCTTTTGCAGCGTGTTTGATTCTTTTGCAGTGCGTTTGTTACTTTTGCAGCGTGTTTGATTCTTTTGCAGTGTGTTTGTTTCTTTTGCTGCGCGTTTGTTACTTTTGCAGCGTGTTTGTTTCTTTTGCAGCGTGTTTGTTTCTTTTGAAGCGTTTTTGTTACTTTTGCAGAGCGTTTGTTTCTTGTGCAGCGTGTTTGTTACTTTTGCAGCGCGTTTGATTCTTTTGCAGCGCGTTTGATTCTTTTGCAGCGTGTTTGTTACTTTTGCAGCGTGTTTGTTTCTTTTTCAGCGTGTTTGTTTCTTTTGCAGCGCGTTTGTTTCTTGTGCAGCGTGTTTGATTCTTTTGCAGAGCGTTTGTTTCTTTTGCAGCGTGGTTGTTTCTTTTGCAGCGTGGTTGTTTCTTTTGCAGAGCGTTTGTTTCTTTTGCAGCGTGGTTGTTTCATTCGCAGAACGATTGTTTTTTTTGCAGCATGTTTGTTTCTTTTGCATTGTGTTTATTTCTTTTGCAACGCGTTTGTTTCTTTTGCAGCGTGTTTGTTTCTTTTGCAGTGTGTTTGATACTTTTACAGCATGTTTGTTACTTTTACAGCGTGTTTGTTTCTTTTGCAGCGTGTTTGTTACTTTTGCAGTGCGTTTGATTCTTTTGCAGCGTGTTTGATTCTTTTGCAGCGTGTTTGTTTCTTTTGCAGCGTGTTTGATTCTTTTGCAGTGTGTTTGTTTCTTTTGCTGCGCGTTTGATTCTTTTTCAACGTGTTTGTTACTTTTGCAGCGTGTTTGTTTCTTTTGCAGCGTGTTTGATTCTTTTACAGCGTGTTTGTTACTTTTGCAGAGCGTTTGATTCTTTTGCAGCGCGTTTGATTCTTTTGCAGCGTGTTTGTTTCTTTTGAAGCGTGTTTGTTACTTTTGCAGTGCGTTTGTTTCTTGTGCAGCGTGTTTGTTACTTTTGCAGCGCGTTTGATTCTTTTGCAGCGCGTTTGTTACTTTTGCAGCGTGTTTGATTCTTTTGCAGCGTGTTTAATTATTTTGGATCGTGTTTGTTACTTTTGCAGCGTGTTTGTTTCTTTTTCAACGTGTTTGTTACTTTTGCAGCGTGTTTGTTTCTTTTTCAACGTGTTTGTTACTTTTGCAGCGTGTTTGTTACTTTTGCAGCGTGTTTGATTCTTTTTCAACGTGTTTGTTACTTTTGCAGCGTGTTTGTTTCTTTTTCAACGTGTTTGTGACTTTTGCAGCGTGTTTGTTACTTTTGCAGCGTGTTTGATTCTTTTGCAGTGCGTTTGTTACTTTTGCAGCGTGTTTGTTTCTTTTTCAACGTGTTTGTGACTTTTGCAGCGTGTTTGATTCTTTTTCAACGTGTTTGTTACTTTTGCAGCGTGTTTGTTTCTTTTTCAACGTGTTTGTGACTTTTGCAGCGTGTTTGTTACTTTTGCAGCGTGTTTGATTCTTTTGCAGCGTGTTTGATTCTTTTGCAGTGCGTTTGTTACTTTTGCAGCGTGTTTGATTCTTTTGCAGTGTGTTTGTTTCTTTTGCTGCGCGTTTGTTACTTTTGCAGCGTGTTTGTTTCTTTTGCAGCGTGTTTGTTTCTTTTGAAGCGTGTTTGTTACTTTTGCAGAGCGTTTGTTTCTTGTGCAGCGTGTTTGTTACTTTTGCAGCGCGTTTGATTCTTTTGCAGCGCGTTTGATTCTTTTGCAGCGTGTTTGTTACTTTTGCAGCGTGTTTGTTTCTTTTTCAGCGTGTTTGTTTCTTTTGCAGCGCGTTTGTTTCTTGTGCAGCGTGTTTGATTCTTTTGCAGAGCGTTTGTTTCTTTTGCAGCGTGGTTGTTTCTTTTGCAGCGTGTTTGTTTCTTTTGCAGAGCGTTTGTTTCTTTTGCAGCGTGGTTGTTTCATTCGCAGAACGATTGTTTTTTTTGCAGCATGTTTGTTTCTTTTGCATTGTGTTTATTTCTTTTGCAGCGCGTTTGTTTCTTTTGCAGCGTGTTTGTTTCTTTTGCAGTGTGTTTGATACTTTTACAGCGTGTTTGTTACTTTTACAGCGTGTTTGTTTCTTTTGCAGCGTGTTTGTTACTTTTGCAGTGCGTTTGATTCTTTTGCAGCGTGTTTGATTCTTTTGCAGCGTGTTTGTTTCTTTTGCAGCGTGTTTGATTCTTTTGCAGTGTGTTTGTTTCTTTTGCTGCGCGTTTGATTCTTTTTCAACGTGTTTGTTACTTTTGCAGCGTGTTTGTTTCTTTTGCAGCGTGTTTGATTCTTTTACAGCGTGTTTGTTACTTTTGCAGAGCGTTTGATTCTTTTGCAGCGCGTTTGATTCTTTTGCAGCGTGTTTGTTTCTTTTGAAGCGTGTTTGTTACTTTTGCAGTGCGTTTGTTTCTTGTGCAGCGTGTTTGTTACTTTTGCAGCGCGTTTGATTCTTTTGCAGCGCGTTTCATTCTTTTGCAGCGTGTTTGTTACTTTTGCAGCGTGTTTGATTCTTTTGCAGCGTGTTTGTTACTTTTGCAGCGTTTTTGTTTCTTTTTCAACGTGTTTGTTACTTTTGCAGCGTGTTTGATTCTTTTGCAGCGTGTTTAATTATTTTGGATCGTGTTTGTTACTTTTGCAGCGTGTTTGTTTCTTTTTCAACGTGTTTGTTACTTTTGCAGCGTGTTTGTTACTTTTGCAGCGTGTTTGATTCTTTTGCAGTGCGTTTGTTACTTTTGCAGCGTGTTTGATTGTTTTTCAACGTGTTTGTTAGTTTTGCAGCGTGTTTGTTTCTTTTACAGCGTGTTTGTTACTTTTGCAGCGTGTTTGTTTCTTTTTCAACGTGTTTGTTACTTTTACAGCGTGTTTGTTACTTTTGCAGCGTGTTTGTTTCTTTTTCAACGTGTTTGTTACTTTTGCAGCGTGTTTGTTAGTTTTGCAGCGTGTTTGTTTCTTTTTCAATGTGTTTGTTACTTTTACAGCGTGTTTGTTTCTTTTGCAGCGTGTTTGTTACTTTTGCAGCGTGTTTGATTCTTTTGCAGCGTGTTTGTTTCTTTTGCAGCGTGTTTGATTCTTTTGCAGTGTGTTTGTTTCTTTTGCTGCGCGTTTGATTCTTTTTCAACGTGTTTGTTACTTTTGCAGCGTGTTTGTTTCTTTTGCAGCGTGTTTGATTCTTTTACAGCGTGTTTGTTACTTTTGCAGAGCGTTTGATTCTTTTGCAGCGCGTTTGATTCTTTTTCAACGTGTTTGTTACTTTTGCAGCGTGTTTGTTACTTTTGCAGCGTGTTTGATTCTTTTTCAACGTGTTTGTTACTTTTGCAGCGTGTTTGTTTCTTTTTCAACGTGTTTGTTACTTTTGCAGCGTGTTTGTTACTTTTGCAGCGTGTTTGATTCTTTTGCAGCGTGTTTGTTTCTTTTGCAGCGTGTTTGATTCTTTTGCAGCGTGTTTGATTCTTTTGCAGTGCGTTTGTTACTTTTGCAGCGTGTTTGATTCTTTTGCAGTGTGTTTGTTTCTTTTGCTGCGCGTTTGTTACTTTTGCAGCGTGTTTGTTTCTTTTGCAGCTTGTTTGTTTCTTTTGAAGCGTTTTTGTTACTTTTGCAGAGCGTTTGTTTCTTGTGCAGCGTGTTTGTTACTTTTGCAGCGCGTTTGATTCTTTTGCAGCGCGTTTGATTCTTTTGCAGCGTGTTTGTTACTTTTGCAGCGTGTTTGTTTCTTTTTCAGCGTGTTTGTTTCTTTTGCAGCGCGTTTGTTTCTTGTGCAGCGTGTTTGATTCTTTTGCAGAGCGTTTGTTTCTTTTGCAGCGTGGTTGTTTCTTTTGCAGCGTGTTTGTTTCTTTTGCAGAGCGTTTGTTTCTTTTGCAGCGTGGTTGTTTCATTCGCAGAACGATTGTTTTTTTTGCAGCATGTTTGTTTCTTTTGCATTGTGTTTATTTCTTTTGCAACGCGTTTGTTTCTTTTGCAGCGTGTTTGTTTCTTTTGCAGTGTGTTTGATACTTTTACAGCATGTTTGTTACTTTTACAGCGTGTTTGTTTCTTTTGCAGCGTGTTTGTTACTTTTGCAGTGCGTTTGATTCTTTTGCAGCGTGTTTGATTCTTTTGCAGCGTGTTTGTTTCTTTTGCAGCGTGTTTGATTCTTTTGCAGTGTGTTTGTTTCTTTTGCTGCGCGTTTGATTCTTTTTCAACGTGTTTGTTACTTTTGCAGCGTGTTTGTTTCTTTTGCAGCGTGTTTGTTTCTTTTGCAGAGCGTTTGATTCTTTTGCAGCGCGTTTGATTCTTTTGCAGCGTGTTTGTTTCTTTTGAAGCGTGTTTGTTACTTTTGCAGTGCGTTTGTTTCTTGTGCAGCGTGTTTGTTACTTTTGCAGCGCGTTTGATTCTTTTGCAGCGCGTTTGTTACTTTTGCAGCGTGTTTGATTCTTTTGCAGCGTGTTTAATTATTTTGGATCGTGTTTGTTACTTTTGCAGCGTGTTTGTTTCTTTTTCAACGTGTTTGTTACTTTTGCAGCGTGTTTGTTTCTTTTTCAACGTGTTTGTTACTTTTGCAGCGTGTTTGTTACTTTTGCAGCGTGTTTGATTCTTTTTCAACGTGTTTGTTACTTTTGCAGCGTGTTTGTTTCTTTTTCAACGTGTTTGTGACTTTTGCAGCGTGTTTGTTACTTTTGCAGCGTGTTTGATTCTTTTGCAGTGCGTTTGTTACTTTTGCAGCGTGTTTGTTTCTTTTTCAACGTGTTTGTGACTTTTGCAGCGTGTTTGTTTCTTTTTCAACGTGTTTGTGACTTTTGCAGCGTGTTTGTTACTTTTGCAGCGTGTTTGATTCTTTTGCAGCGTGTTTGATTCTTTTGCAGTGCGTTTGTTACTTTTGCAGCGTGTTTGATTCTTTTGCAGTGTGTTTGTTTCTTTTGCAGCGCGTTTGTTACTTTTGCAGCGTGTTTGTTTCTTTTGCAGCGTGTTTGTTTCTTTTGAAGCGTGTTTGTTACTTTTGCAGAGCGTTTGTTTCTTGTGCAGCGTGTTTGTTACTTTTGCAGCGCGTTTGATTCTTTTGCAGCGCGTTTGATTCTTTTGCAGCGTGTTTGTTACTTTTGCAGCGTGTTTGTTACTTTTGCAGCGTGTTTGTTTCTTTTGCAGCGCGTTTGTTTCTTGTGCAGCGTGTTTGATTCTTTTGCAGAGCGTTTGTTTCTTTTGCAGCGTGGTTGTTTCTTTTGCAGCGTGGTTGTTTCTTTTGCAGAGCGTTTGTTTCTTTTGCAGCGTGGTTGTTTCATTCGCAGAACGATTGTTTTTTTTGCAGCATGTTTGTTTCTTTTGCATTGTGTTTATTTCTTTTGCAGCGCGTTTGTTTCTTTTGCAGCGTGTTTGTTTCTTTTGCAGTGTGTTTGATACTTTTACAGCGTGTTTGTTACTTTTACAGCGTGTTTGTTTCTTTTGCAGCGTGTTTGTTACTTTTGCAGTGCGTTTGATTCTTTTGCAGCGTGTTTGATTCTTTTGCAGCGTGTTTGTTTCTTTTGCAGCGTGTTTGATTCTTTTGCAGTGTGTTTGTTTCTTTTGCTGCGCGTTTGATTCTTTTTCAACGTGTTTGTTACTTTTGCAGCGTGTTTGTTTCTTTTGCAGCGTGTTTGATTCTTTTACAGCGTGTTTGTTACTTTTGCAGAGCGTTTGATTCTTTTGCAGCGCGTTTGATTCTTTTGCAGCGTGTTTGTTTCTTTTGAAGCGTGTTTGTTACTTTTGCAGTGCGTTTGTTTCTTGTGCAGCGTGTTTGTTACTTTTGCAGCGCGTTTGATTCTTTTGCAGCGCGTTTCATTCTTTTGCAGCGTGTTTGTTACTTTTGCAGCGTGTTTGATTCTTTTGCAGCGTGTTTGTTACTTTTGCAGCGTTTTTGTTTCTTTTTCAACGTGTTTGTTACTTTTGCAGCGTGTTTGATTCTTTTGCAGCGTGTTTAATTATTTTGGATCGTGTTTGTTACTTTTGCAGCGTTTTTGTTTCTTTTTCAACGTGTTTGTTACTTTTGCAGCGTGTTTGATTCTTTTGCAGCGTGTTTAATTATTTTGGATCGTGTTTGTTACTTTTGCAGCGTGTTTGATTCTTTTTCAACGTGTTTGTTACTTTTGCAGCGTGTTTGTTTCTTTTTCAACGTGTTTGTTACTTTTGCAGCGTGTTTGTTACTTTTGCAGCGTGTTTGATTCTTTTGCAGTGCGTTTGTTACTTTTGCAGCGTGTTTGATTGTTTTTCAACGTGTTTGTTAGTTTTGCAGCGTGTTTGTTTCTTTTACAGCGTGTTTGTTACTTTTGCAGCGTGTTTGTTTCTTTTTCAACGTGTTTGTTACTTTTACAGCGTGTTTGTTACTTTTGCAGCGTGTTTGTTTCTTTTTCAACGTGTTTGTTACTTTTGCAGCGTGTTTGTTAGTTTTGCAGCGTGTTTGTTTCTTTTTCAATGTGTTTGTTACTTTTACAGCGTGTTTGTTACTTTTGCAGCGTGTTTGATTCTTTTGCAGTGTGTTTGTTTTTTTTGCTGCGCGTTTGTTACTTTTGCAGCGTGTTTGTTACTTTTGCAGCGTGTTTGATTCTTTTGCAGCGCGTTTGTTTCTTTTGCAGAGCGTTTGATTCTTTTGCAGTGCGTTTGTTTCTTTTGCAGCGCGTTTGTTTCTTTTGCAGAGCGTTTGATTCTTTTGCAGTGCGTTTGATTCTTTTGCAGTGCGTTTGTTTCTTTTGCAGCGTGTTTGTTTTATAAGCAGAGCGTTTGTTACTTTTGCAGAGCTTTTGTTTCTTTTGCAGTGCGTTTGTTTCTTTTGCAGCGTGTTTGTTTTATAAGCAGAGCGTTTGTTACTTTTGCAGAGCGTTTGTTTCTTTTGCAGCGTGTTTGTTTTATAAGCAGAGCGTTTGTTACTTTTGCAGAGCGTTTGATTCTTTTGCAGTGCGTTTGTTTCTTTTGCAGCGTGTTTGTTTTATAAGCAGAGCGTTTGTTACTTTTGCAGAGCGTTTGTTTCTTTTGCAGCGTGTTTGTTTTATAAGCAGAGCGTTTGTTACTTTTGCAGAGCGTTTGATTCTTTTGCAGTGCGTTTGTTTCTTTTGCAGCGTGTTTGTTTTATAAGCAGAGCGTTTGTTACTTTTGCAGAGCGTTTGATTCTTTTGCAGTGCGTTTGTTTCTTTTGCAGCGTGTTTGTTTTATAAGCAGAGCGTTTGTTACTTTTGCAGAGCGTTTGTTTCTTTTGCAGCGTGTTTGTTTTATAAGCAGAGCGTTTGTTACTTTTGCAGAGCATTTGTTACTTTTGCAGAGCGTTTGTTTCTTTTGCAGTGTGTTTGTTTCTTTTGCAGCGTGTTTGTTTCTTGTGCAGCGTGTTTGATTCTTTTGCAGAGCGTTTGTTACTTTTGCAGCGCGTTTGTTTCTCTTGCACCGTTTTGTTTTATACGCAGAGCGTTAGTTTCTTTTGCAGCGCGTTTGTTTCTTGTGCAGCGTGTTTGATTCTTTTGCAGAGCGTTTGTTACTTTTGCAGCGCGTTTGTTTCTCTTGCACCGTTTTGTTTTATACGCAGAGCGTTAGTTTCTTTTGCAGCGTGGTTGTTTCTTTTGCAGAGCGTTTATTTTTTTTGCAGCGCGTTTGTTTCTTTTGCAGCGTGTTTGTTTCATTCGCAGAACGTTTGTTTCTTTTGCAACACGTTTGTTTCTTTTGCAACACGTTTGTTTCTTTTGCTGCGCATTTGTTTCTTTTGCAGCGGGTTTGAGTGGTTACATTTGTTTCAGATGTTTGCATTTGCCTTTGAAAGCAGTGTTTCTGAATATGCTGCACATTTCTCTAAATGATTGTCCTTTCAGCTGTTGTCGAGCATATGCACCTACAAGCCACCATACTCAAGTCCCACCTTAACTTCACATCATACACTAACCAACGTGTTCTGTTTGATAAACTCTGAAACATTGTTTGAACCCACTCTCTGAAAAAGGTGCTATCCAGTCATCTTATCCAACAGCTTACAACATCTGTCTTTAGCTTTGTTTGGATTATTAATGTAGTGATTGTGACAGAAGTAGAAAGAATGTGTTATAAATGATAACTAGAAGATAACAAAGGGCAAAGAGCACCACACTGTACTGTAAATATAAAACACATATTCCCAACACTGACACACTTATTAAACTACCTGTATAAAACAGGAAGGAAAAACTACAGAGCATGAGGATCACTATATGTACCTCATACCGACATCTCCAAGCCCTTGTTTTATGGAATACAAAGAAAACTGGACACAGTGAGTGAAACTCAATGCTGACTGGATAAAGCCTTAAAATGCTTCAGTGTGTGGGCACAAGCAACGGGATCGATCAGATCAGTATTCTTTTTCAAGCATTCTGTCTTCAGATTTTACTTGCTTATGCATTTTGCTTAACATCTTACAGTTCTTTTGGAAACCTTCTTTTGTTGAACTGATTTCATAGCGGGTATGGCATGGTGCACTGAGGTTTTGAAGTGATGGATGCACCTGACACAGTAAGGCATACCGGAGCTGCCTGGCCCTCACTGTGTTCCCTGACTGTATTCAGAGTATAGCCGTCGTTTGAAGGACAGTCAGAGAGACAGAGAGAGGGAGAGAGAGAGGGTGGTGCACCACAACACTGCTCACCGCTTCACAGTCGGACTCAACATGAGAGCTGCCAAGTGTACTGTGTGCCTGGATACTGTGCACTTTGGTCGCCAAGCTGCTACCTGTCTCGGTGAGTTACAGATGTGTTCGAAAGGGCAGCCCTGACCTTAATCATCCTCATTAGCTTTATGCTAACTGAATAATGGATAAATGTGAATTTTGTGAATAAATAGGAGTATTGTGTGTAAAACCAGAAATTGAATCTCCCACTTATTATGTAGGAAAAAATGTTGAAAGAAGTCAGTGCCGTATCCTTACAGAAACTCGTAACAGACTAAAACACTGTCTCTCCATTCGCTGTACGCTGGTTTTTTGAGGTGTCGAACTGTAAAAAAGAAAACTAAACACCGACTTATTTGTTGGTCCGTCCTCACCGCAATAACTAGAGAGCTTCTGATATGAATGTGTGCTGCAGTGAATGTGTCTAACACCTTAAGCATTCACATTATTGTCATGTATTTCTCGTCCTCCCTGGCACAGAGGGGTTTTAAGATTTGGCTCAAGTTTAAGTTGCAGGGCTCTTTTTTGAACACTGTTTGTTTTTTCCTCCTCAGAATGTCACGCTCTGTGCCACCCAAAATGCTCCCCCTGCCTTCCAGCCACGTGTGGCATGTCCAGCGACTGCTCCCTGCATCTGTCTGATGGCCTGTGCCGAGACAAAGGCAGCTCCTCGGCCCAACAGCTCAAAGAGGCCGGTGGGCACATGCACCTGGAGGGCTGGATGAAACAGCCCAGGTCAGCGAGGCACACACTAACACCACTGTGTCATTGTTCATTTTCCCTCCACTGTTTTCAGCCATTTAATTTACTAGAATTTGCTGAACTCTTAGTTTTATTGGGTCCAGAGGAAGTATCCAGACATTGTGTACATGAGCACGTGTGTTTGCATGGCTGATCCCGAGTGAAAATATTGTATTCTTAAGTGCATTACTAAAGCAAGTATTAGGTGTAGCAAGTGTACAGCTGTGGCTCAGTGGTAGAGTAGGCTGTCTCTCGACAGTAAGGTCAGGGGTTCGATCCCCAGCTCCTGCAGCCACATGTCCGATGTGTCCTTGGGCAAGACACTTAAGTTAAGTTCAAACTATTGCACCCTTTCTTCATTATGTGCACTTAATAACAGTGTGCATGTCAACAGGTTAGAGGTTAACAGGTCAGAGGTTAACAGGTCAGAGCCTTCACACCTATCGACCACATTGACCCACCTGAGCCCGGCTGCTCACTCCGGCACTGTGAAGGCTCTGACCTGTTAACGTGCACGCAGCATGAAGCCTTTTTAAACCACGAGCCACATTCTTCTTTCTCCTGCCAAAACTGTTTGGATCCATTTCATCGTCTTTGCTTTGTTGTCGTAACGCCATTTCCTTGTTGTTGTTTTTTAAAGGAATGGGAAGCGAGGACAGGGCTGGGAAAGGAAGTATGTGGTCCTGGATGGAACTAAAGTGTCTATCTACGAGATCGAGCCCAGAGAAGGTTGTCTTCTTTTACACAACAACATATAGCAACAGCTCATAGTTTCACCAGAACAAATGTCCTTTCCTCCAGCCACACAGCCTTTGGTTTCAGGTTCTGTTTCTCTGTGTGTGCTCTTCAGACTCAGTGAAGCCGCTGGAGGAGTTTGACTTGTGTCTGTCGGATGGAGAGGTGGTGGTTCATGGAGCCGTAGGGGCCTCTGAGCTGCCCAACACCGCCAAGTCAGGTACTGTATAAAGATATAAGATGTTATCTCGTATAATATTCCACTCTTAGTATGTTTTTATGGGAGCTAAGGAGTCATTTACAGAGGGTTACAGAAAATATCGTCTTATTTGGCTGTAAGATGAACAAAATCAGAGAGAGGATCCGTTCTCTGTACCTCACTCATGTTCTCTGTGTGTCAGATGTTCCCTATGTCCTAAAGCTGGAGTCACGTTGTCACACCCCCTGTTGGCCTGGACAGGCAATTTACTTCATGGCGCCCAGCTTCCCAGACAAACAGCGCTGGGTGGCTGTCATGGAGTCTGTAGTCGCCGCCGGGCGAGCCTCACGTGAGAAGGCAGAAGCGGACGCAGTGAGTATTCCTGAGGCGAGATTTGGGCTTTTGATTCTGAACGTCTACTGCTTTAAATCATGCTCTGTGATGACCACAGTCACTGATAACACGCCACTCTTTGGCTGTGGTCTTTAATTGTTTCTTCTCTGTGTGGGGGCGATTCACGAGCAGCTTATATATTCCAGATTTCATTTTGGATAACCCCCAGTTCACGTATATGTGTCATTAATTGTCCTCTTCTTCTTTCTTCTTCTTCTCTTTTCCTCCTCCTTCTTTGTCTTTCTCACTGCTGTTTGTTGCTTTTTCATCATGTCACATTATATGTCCGGTAAATGGGCATGTTTTGTTGTCTTGCCCTTATTCTGCCCATTCCACTGGGTTTCACTGCACACATAGGCTGCTGTTTCCAAAAGACAAATGGTTCTGTCTCCTCTGGTTCAGGTAAACAACGTGAACACAGATACAAACAAAGAAACTAAGACTTCATATCTATAAATACACCTGCATATCCTCTGAGGCACGCTGTGGTGCATGTGTCTGTCACTGTGTTGTTTGGTCATCCTCCACTCTGCTCTCACTTCACCTTCAGTAACCAATCGTCACGCTTTGACGTCACATACCTCACCATATCTGTGTAGCTGTAAGTTTGGATGTTGCTTAATATGTTTCCCTTCCCCCTCTGTGTCCTGTTTTTAACCACAGACACAACTCTTCACCAAAGATGTTTGATTATCTTTGAGTTGATGCTCTAAGCATCTCATTTGAAGGAGCAGGGGTCATTCAGGGGGTTTGACCCTGAGAGACCTGGACCCAAATCAGGGACATCTGAGAGATGAAAGTCATGAACTGAGCAATGAAGCTTGACTTCACTTTCACATTTAATATTTAACGTTCTCAAGCTGACCATGGCATGCTTAAAACAACTGATTTACTTTACAAACGTTTCACTAACAAAACCACACCAAGAAAGATACTGATTTAAATAGTTAATTGAAAGTGCATCGTGGAGATCGAAAATGAGCAAGGAAGGATAATCGGACGATTGAGGGTGGATATATGACGAGGATGAAGGTAGGGGGTAAGAGCTGAGGGATGAAAAGATGGAGGTAAGGGACGAGGGATGATGGAAAGAAGGTAGGGGTCAAGAGATGAAGGGATGGAGGTAACGGTTGAGGTATGAAGGTAGGGGATGAGATATCAATGTAGGGAGGGTAAGAGTTGAGGGATGGGGATGGAGGGATGAAGGTAGGGGATGAGGGTTCAATAGGGGGAGTAAGAGTCAAGAGACGAAGGGATGAAGGGAGGGGGGTAAGGGTTGAGGGATGAATGTGTGAAGGACGTGGACTGTCAGCCAATGTAGGTACGACATGAGGAAACCAGCGGGGGCGAGACTCTGGGTGAGGGAGCCGTCTCTTCGTAGCTCTCTGTATGGATCCCCATGGTTCCTGTTTTTAGACAAAGACAGAAGTGAAGAAACACGGAGGGGTTTGGGGGGAGGGATGTAAAATCAGCGTCAGAGGAATAAGAGAGATTAAGGCGTGCATAAAATACGTATGAAACAGAAATGGGTTGTGTTTGTGGCGTGGTCTATGTTCCTGAACCAAGTTTTAAAAACGATATAAAAAGTGACTTGAATAACTTCACTTGCTGTAAATTGTTGGATTAGCGTGTCAATAAGAAAATCCAGGGGACGCTGGTTAGGCTAGGTTGGTGGAGCGAGCGCCCCATGTGCAGAGGCCATCGTCCTCGACACTTCGTGGTCGTAGGTTTATTTGTAATCTGACTTTTATCCCCCGGTTACGACGGCAACCTTCCCAGTGTTACGATCTAAGTGAGTGACACGCCCGCTGCACACAAGATGATGATTTGTCAGTGATATTTATGGCCTTGGTCTTGTCTCGGTCTCGCCCTGCCCTGGTCTTGGTCTTGACCATTGACTGTAAATATTACTTTGGTCTTGGTCTTGATTTGGTCCGGATCCCTAAATGTCTTGGCCTTGTCTCGGTCTCGGAGCACTCTGGTCTTGGGTATGTCTTGGTCTCGGTTAGTGTGGCCTTGACTACAACACTACTGTGAGCTGTCTGTGAACACAAGTAGTAGTAAAGAATCAATATAAGAAAGTTCCATGTTTGTGTTTTATTTCACGTGTTTTAAGTTGATATAATAAAACACCATCTAAAACAATCTCCAGACGGACTCGAGACTTAGTTCCACCTCTGGCACCTTTAAACAGCACAGAGTCCCGTAGCTTTCCAGCCCCCTCGATCCTTCTCTTCCTGCTGCCTGCCCCTGAGGTCATACTGAGGTCATGACCCCTACTGACCCCTCTAACTCTCTCTGCTCTTACAGAAGCTGTTGGGAAACTCTCTCCTGAAGCTGGAGGGAGATGATAGGCTGGATATTAACTGCACCCTCCCGCTCACAGATCAGGTACAGATATCCATCAGTACACATATTGTACTTTATTTATTAAGACATTTAGAAGAGTACCTTACACCCAAGCTGTTCAGAGAAAGTGTGAGGGGACGTGGAGCACAGAGCTGATCCTCTCAGCTCGCTGCCATGAAATGCCGCATGTTGCTCCAGTTTGAAATCTCTATAATAATTATGTTGATCATTTTGCTTTCTTGCTGCGCTGCAGATCGTTCTGGTGGGCTCTGAAGAGGGTCTCTACGCTCTGAACGTGATCAAGAACTCTCTGACTCACATCCCTGGACTGGGGTCTGTGTTTCAGATCCACGTCATCAAAGAGCAGGAGAAGCTGCTCATGATTGTCGGTGAGATGTCCAGCTTTATCATCTTCACTGAACAGCAGGATTTGAATCTAGACTATTACTTTATTGAACGTGTTTGAAGTGTTGTTCATTCATCAGGAAAGAAAATAACTTCTGACAAAACTAGCTGAGCTGCTGTGTTGTGGTTCTGCAGTTTAAATGCATCATAACAAATGAAAATGTCTACCTAGACAGACTATGCCTAAGTCTGCGTTATTCGGAGAGTGTTTCTACATTTTAAATGTCTAGCTCACATAAATTCTCATTTTCTTTGGTAGTCCATTTTTACCACCTGACCTGACATTGTGTGTGTGCGTGCACGCGCGTGTGTGTGTGTGCTGCAGGGGACGAGAGGGCTCTGTGTCTGTTGGAGATTAAGAGAGTAAAGCAGTCTCTCGCCCAGTCCCACCTCCCCAGCCAGTCTGAGCTGGCCCCGTACATCTTTGAGACGGTGAAGGGCTGCCATCTGTTTTCTGCTGGGAGAGTAGGTCTTCCTTTTCCTGAGTGAAGTTTGAACACGCTTTCTTTTCTGTCAGTCACAATGTGACGGACTGTAACTGTAAACTGAAGCAGCTTTTGTCTGTGCTCTACAGATAGACAACGGGCCGTGTATATGTGCTGCAATGCCGAACAAGATAACAATTCTGCGCTACAATGATAATCTCAACAAATACTGCATCCGTAAGGTAGGTACAGTATAACACTCCAATACAATACATGACATTCTTACAGACAGTCGTAGCATGATGATGAACATGATGTCATCAGGTTAGGAAGCAGTTTAAAGAAAAGGAAACGACTGCAGATGAACCTTCATAGGACTGTGGTTTATTTACTGTCTTTTAACTGATGATTTGGATTGATTTATATTCATTTATATACACTCTGTTTCCATTTTTCACCCCGCAGGAGATCGAAACTCTGGAGCCTTGCAGCTGCATCCACCTGACCAGCTACAGCATCATCATCGGCACCAACAAGTTCTATGAGATTGAGATGAAGCAGTTTGTGCTTGAAGGTGAGGACCGTGGACCATATAAAACATAGATACCGTAGTCTCAGGGACGTCACCCACTGGTTTGAAGCCAAACAACTTTCAGTCAACCTAAAGACAGGCTGAGAGCTGGAGCTGAGGCGGATTTTAAGCCTCCTCGCAAACTGCTGGTCAGGTCATAGGGTGTAAATATGAATGTTTGAAGCCTGAGTGACGTCACCCGCCTGTTACTGCTGGAGTCCCATCGATGGCGGTCTCCATGCTGGAAATGCTGTCTCAGCCTAACTTTCAGTCAACCTAACGACAGGCTGAGAGCTGGAGCTGAGGCGGGTTTTAAGCCTCCTGACAATGAGTCATCAAAAAATTCACCCCCCCCGTACAGTGTGTGCCGATCAAGACATGAGCTAATCAAACCTGTTTGTTTTTGTGAACCAGGCTGTAAACATGTTAATTTCTGCTGTTAAAACAGGCCTTTTTGAATGGGTGTGTATGTGACTTCCTGTGATTCTGCAGCCAGCCTCTAGTGGACACTCGAAGAACTGCAGGATTTTGCACTTCAGCATCGGCTTCATTTTTTTAACACCGGACGTTACCGCTTGTAAACCCACACCTGCCGCTAATCAAGTGGAGAGCGAACATGAGAAAGCCACTGTGCGAAACGCGTTGTTTTTTCGCTCAACTGTGTTATATGCATTAAACTTTAAAATCGATCTATATAACTCTGATCTTGAAAACTGTCTGTTCCTGCTCTAGCTGCACCCCGGATGAGAAGCCCGCCTGTGCAGAGGGCACCCATTGATCCTCAAGTAACTAAAATAGGGTTAGAAAATCTGAAATGAGAACAGACATCATGACACAACCATAGACACTGAATGTTGTTCAGCTTACACAAGATGTCTTACTGAATTACCCTCCGATTGTTGGTTTGAGGACTGTATTTTAGGATTCACCTGCCTGCAGCAACAATAGAACAATATAAAAAAAGTACATTTCATACTCATATGTTCTTATATATTGGAACCAAGCCCAGACAAAGTTGGATAAGACTTTGACTTTACTCAGTGAGCAAAGACAGGCCATGGCGATTAAATCAAGACAAGCTTTTTAGAAATAGTGATCTTCTGATGTTTCCATCTTGCAGAGTTCCTGGACAAGAACGACCTGTCCCTTACCTCAGCAGTGTTCGCAGTCTCGTCCCACAGCTTCCCCATCGCCATCATGCAGGTGACCAGCAACTTGCAGAAGGAGGAATACCTGCTGTGCTTTCATGGTGTGTTTGAACTGATGGCTACTCTACACACTGCTGTTGTTGTTGCTCTTTGTTCCTGCAGCTCCCTCTATCCCACTTTACAAGTCCAGCACAGTTTCAGCAGATGCCTGTTCATCATGAGTCTGGTTCTGTTTGAGGTTTCTGCCTCTTAAAGGAAGTTCGTCCTCTCCACTGTAACTTATCTGAAAGTTGCTAAGTGCTCATGATGAATTAATGTTGACTCAGACTGTCTGATCTTGTACTAGACATATTAAGAGACAAACAGAGGAGTGTGCTGTAAGTGTGTGTTTTTTTAATCTGTTGCAGAGTTTGGAGTATTTGTGGACATGTATGGACGAAGAAGCCGCACTGATGACATCAAGTGGAGCCGTCTGCCTCTCTCCTTTGGTAAAAATCACTTCTTGACTCGTTTGCTTTATGCTAGATCAAAACAGCCTCACATTGTAACACGTCGATTCTTGTCTGCTCCAGCCTACAGAGAGCCCTACCTGTTCGTCACCTACTTCAACTCCCTGGATGTCATTGAGGTGCAGGGACACGCTTCTCTCTGGTGAGACTCGCTGGTTTCCATGGACAAAATGTAAACATTTTAATTTTCTGTGATCATCCATAATTTCTGCATCACTGTCCCATGCTTCCAGTCCTACAGTGCTGGCCCACCTGGACATCCCCAACCCTCGCTACCTGGGCCCAGCCATCTCCTCTGGAGCCATTTACCTGGCCTCCTCCTACCAGAACAAGCTGCGGGTCATCTGCTGTAAGGGGAGTCTGATTAGGGAGTCTGGAGATCTGCAGAGGACCGGCTCCAGCAGAGGGTCAGCTGCCTTCACAGTTTCAGAAAAAAGAAAAGTGCACACAGAGGGAATGTAGAGCATTTATGTTGTCATGTGAAGGTGGATTAAAAACACTTGAACACCTACATATTTATTTAGACCTGTAAATTCAATTCTGCAACTAGAAAACACCACGAAGGGATTGTTGTTATTGAAAAGGTCAACAACGCCATCTGCTGTCAAAATATGAAATCTGTCTTGTTTTTAAAAAAGAATGTCTTTTCTTATAACATTTTACAGAAGTCCCAGTAAGCGGGGCCCGCCCACGTACACAGAGCACATCACCAAGCGTTTAACCTCAGGCCCCGGCAGCCATGACGGCCTGCACCGGGAGCCCAGCACCCCGCACCGTTACCGTGAGGGCCGCACTGAGTTCAGACGGGACAAGTCTCCTGCCCGACCACTGGACAGGGAGAAGTCTCCAGGCAGGGTGCTTGACAGTCGCAGGGAGAGGTCTCCGGGGAGATTTGGAGACAGTTCCCGACTCCATGCCGGGTCTGTCCGAACACAACTCGCACCCGTTAACAAGGTACAGTGGGCGTGTCCTGGTGGTAAAATAGGCAGGAATGCACTTGAATATGTAAACAACTGGTAACAATCTGATCCACAGCAAATATTGTGACACAAGTCAAAACAGCATTTTGATGTTTTATATTCTGATCAGTTTAGCGGCTCAAACTTCTGTGATTTATATTTTGACCTCCAAAATATTTTCTTCTGAAAATAAAACAAACAAAAAGGCTTTAAACATGATGGAAATAAGAAAAAAAAAGTTTATATTGATGATGAACTGGAAAGAATATTTAAAGGAGCAATATGTAACTCTGACACCTAGTGTTTAAAATAGGTACTGCAGGAAAAAATACAAAACATTGGAGAGCCGTCTCCCCCCGCCCCCTCCTCTCTAGAGTGGATGTTCACACAGGTTTCCATGTGGTGGACTCTGAAGCTTCAGTGTTTAGCCAGCTCTGCATCGGTCTGTAAACCTTTCTGCGTTCTAACCTCTCTCCATTTTTCAAAAGCATCTCCAATATTGATCCTAGTTTGAGCACGTTTCTGCTCGTGGAGCTTATTAGAAACATGCAGAGGCTTTTTAGGTCGGGTACAATCACTTCTATCTGAACCAGTTCTCTTGCCCGCTTCCATCGCTGCAACACCTGTTGGTTTGACCTGATAACTGGTCTTAGTTATCAAGTGAAGAATCCAACCCTGTTTAGATAGAACCCAGGCTTCTTCACATTTAAAGATATTCACACAGAAACTTCCTGAAAGGAAAGTTAAAATGTTGAAGTGAATGTGACTCTTTGTCCTTTCTGTCGTCTTGCAGGTGTGGGATCAGTCATCGGTGTGAGTCCAGGTCGCTCAGGATTGGGGTTGTAGAGAAACCTTTGAGAGATCATTGATCCACTCTGAGTGCAAGCACACACACATACGCACATTATCTCTCACACACACACACACACATGACTCAGGCTGTCAGCCACATTGCCTGTACATAGTGCAGTTAGTTCCTCGTCCTACGACACATAAACCTGCACTGGGAGACGTCTCCTGCGACAATCCTCTTTTCTGACTTGTGCTTTCATGGCGAGATCCCGCGGTCGATTCGGTGGCAGGGAAACTTTGCTGATCTACAGAGAAATAGAATCTACTTTATAAGATATTTAAAAAAAGTTGTATATATTGCAGTGTGAGTTTTTATAGAAAATGGGAAGAGTCGGCTGGTGAAGCCACGTCTATATTTTTAAAAACGAGTTTGTAAAGATGATGCAGGGAGAATCTTGATGACGTTGGTTAGGAAATAAAATAACATTTCATTAGAGTCGAATCGTGTTCTGTGCAGAAAACGAAACCAACATGTAGTTTCTCCTATAAATAATGAAGAGAAAGAAAGTCGGAGGAGGCAACACTTTGCACACCAGGTTGGACTTGAACAGGACTTAAAACCACCATCTTGTTTTACGACCAGTCGTCTTCGCTTCGGATCAAACCTGCGGTCCTCTCGACTATAAAGCCTTTTAATATATAACTGCATATATTTGCTTTATTGACAGTTGTCGCCCAGCCATAGTTTGCAAAACAATTATTAAGCAATGTTTAGCTCCAAGTGTTCCTTGTGTTGTTTTAAGCAAACCTAAGATCAAGAAACTTGCAGCTCTGCCTCTTAATGCTGGACGTCGTGCGGCCAGGCTGGCTGGTGCCGCTTCAGCTTGCTCCGAGTCTGCCGCTGCTGCTCATTATGGTACAGATGTCCTGTTTCTGTGCAGTGAATATGAAGTCTAGTAATTTGTCAGGGGTTGTTACTTTCTAGTATCTTTTCCTTAGCGCCGGTAAGAGCACGCCCCTTCGTCACATCAGTGAGCATGACTAACTTAGAGCAGCACTCGTCGCTTTTCGATCTTGATTCTCTCTATTGGTTGTTCTTTTATGTCATGTATTCACTTGACTTTGCATACAATAAGTAGACATTGATGTAAGACAGTAATTTACGATTTTCTTGATTTTTAGAGCTGTAAAACAGTACATGCATTAAACATGGTTGAAGTGTCTGTTTCCTTCTGTGTGATTTGTGCTTCAGATATTCCACCGCGGGTCAGCTTTAAAGAGGACACCTTTTCTAACAGTCCCCTGTGGTCTAAATGAAACATCTGTGCTGTGCTTTGGTCAAAATATAACATGAATCAAGCACCAGAGGAGGTTTGTGACCCTGTATAAAACAGCTCTCTCAGAACGCTCCGTTTTGGTGTGTGAGTCTCTTTAAATGCAATGAGCCCCCCCGAGATTTCCCGGTAGACATCACTCCTCTGTAGCGAGAATAAAAATGGCGGACCTGCGCAAAAGTTTTGCTCAAGGCTGGAGGTGGAGTCCATGGGTGGAAAAACCAGGGGAGGGGAGGGTATTTATTTACCAGAATCCCACTGTGACATCACAAGGAGAGCAAATTTGAAACAAGAGCATTTTTCTCTGTGTTGTAAGACTTATGCAGACCACAAACAAAGGACTGGATGGGTTTATTTCAGATTTTTTGGGTCGATAGACACTCAGGTTACCCAAATATATGTTCAAAAACACTGTGAAAGTGGATTTTTCATAATATGTCCTCTTTAAAGTAGCGCTGGGCGATATGGACCGAAACTCATATCTCGTTTTTTTTTCCACTGAATCGCGATACTCAATACATATCGATATGTCTTATATTAACAGTCAGTTGCACACGTTCAACATGTACATGAAAATAAACTACCTGTATATGAAATTAATTAATTTTCTGCATCACAAAATAAACACAGTTGTGTGTTTTGTTATCCATTCGTTTTTTTGAGTTCGGCTCAGAGAGAGAGAGAGAGAGAGAGAGAGAGAGAGAGAGAGGAGCAGGGTGAAGAGGGAGAGACAGTGAGATGAGAAATAGATGAACTGGCTGATCTACAGAAGACGCGTATAACGTTATTTTAATGCAACATAAACTATATCGATATTAACGATATTGTCTTACCCTATATCTTGTTTGAAAATATATCGATATATCTTAGAAACTCGATATATCACCCAGCCCTACTTGGCTGAATGTGTGACATTTTACACATAAATAAAGCAGCAATCCAGTATATCCTCTGAAAATATCTGAGTCATGACTGTCTACAATGAGTGTGACACCTGAGTCCCGCTCGCTGTGATGTTGTCTGAGTCGTATCTACATCGTGTTTACATGGACGGGACGGCCTGCCGGCTCATCCCCTTGCGTATAAAAGCTCTTTAATTGAGGGACTAGGGAAAAAAAGAATAACATACTGTACGCACTGCTTATTTGAATGTCATGTAACCGTTTTTAGATCATGGTCATTTTGTGTAAATTTACATGAAGCGTGAAGCTACAAGCAAACTAAAGGGCGCTACCATTAGCCTGCTAACACAACAATGGAGCTCAAGTTGTTTTGGTTTCATGCTGGTGCTTAAGGGCGACATCTACTGGATCAAAAAGTCTCACATTCTTCATTTAAAGGTCACATATTCTCCTCCTCTTCAACCAGTGTAAATAATTCTCAGAGCTCCCCAAATCATGTGTGTGAAGTTTCTTGTTCTAAATCCACTCTGATCCTGTATTTGATCATGTTTATAAACCCCTCTATTTCAGCCCTGCTCAGAACAGGCTGTTTCTGTGTCTGTAGCTTTAAATGTAAATGAGCTGTGTCTGACCACGCCCCTCTCTGGAAGGGCTCGGGTGGCTCGGGCTTTCTCGCTCCATGCCCTATTGTTTACGGTGAGAAGGCAGACTCAGAGGGCAGAACAAACACCTAGCTGTGGGAGTGTCACCCACCTGGGGGAGGGGTTACTGCCCTTTGTGATGTCATGAAGGGAAAATCTCCAAACGGCCTGTTTGAGCACACATTTTTTCTGAAAAGTGGAGCAGGCAAAAGACGGAGAGGATGGACTTTTCTCATCATTGGGGGGTTTGTAGACAGACTAGAGACACATATTAGTGTTAGAGAAACATGGTGAAGAGGATTTTACAGAATATGTTTCCATTCATCTGTGACAGCAGGAATCAGGTGCAGCTAGCAGACGACACAGTAGGATTAGCTAGTTTATTTCTCTTTGAATTCTACAACAATGTAATGCTCTTTAAAGTAAATCCAACAAAAAAAATATTCAGACTGAACAAGGAGCACTTGTTACAGGAGATTGCTATGTACATCTACACACTGTGGTGACAGACATGAGAGGGTTCAAAGTGCTTATCAAACAGAGAGGAGAAAAAAAGAAGGAGGAAATCAAACAAAAGCATGAGTGATCCCTTTGTGAGAGACCCGTAATCAATCTGCTTGGCACCAGTCTCCAGCAAAAGAGACATCCACACACACTCGTACACAGACGCACAGATGCTTGATGCACTCACACACACACTCGCATACTCACACGCACACACTCATGTCAATTGATTTCTGGGCCGCTGCAGAGACGCTTCTGATCGAGCACATCATCGTGAGTGAAGAGAAAAACAACTACTGCACACCAAGAAAAACTTTTTGGGAGGGGGTGGATAAAAGCAAAGTAAGGGATCAACCTGGCAACATGTGTCAAACCCACCTCCTCCACCCACCGTCACACACACATCCAACCAGCAGCCGTAATGCTCATTGCAATACTGAATAGCACGGCACACTTTCACTTTGATTTCGGTGCACTCGGTGGCAGTGTCTACTTCATGTCATGTGCAAAAAATAGCCTGTTGTTTTTTTGTTTTATTTTTTAAGACAATTCACATTCATGGATTCTTGAACAAGACGAGCTTGTGATGGTGAAAACAGTTCATGCTTCTGCAGAGAGAGTGACTGAACTTTGACCTCAGGTTGGACAGATTGAGGAGCCTTACACATCTCATACAGGGATCTTTAACGTACTCCTTCCTGGACTTGGTTTTTATCAGAATCTAAAAGAAAAAACCTGAAGTGTTGGCAAACATTGCCTTTTAACACCAGGACAAAAACATCAGGGAGGAGTCTGAAGCCTGGGGACGAATCGTTTGTTCATTTAGGAGTGTTGAATTAGGATTATAATCAGTCTAATATGTCAGTGAGTATTTGCAAAATGAAAAACAGAAGTTTGGATGGTAGAGAGAAGCTGCTGAACGGAATGAATGTTTGGGCCGTTAGCGCCACTCTTCCTGCAGAGTAGCGATGCTTGTTCAAGTGTTTTCGGTGACAGTAAATCAACCACAATAACAGCTCCTCCTCGTGTGCTGGGAGCAGACGAGTCCTGCGTTAGTAAAAGTGGAGCTGTTCAATGAAAAGTTCAGCCCTCTCACAGGAGGGGGAGAGAGATAATCACTTCAAGCCTGTTGTTGATCTGACCACACACGTCAATCACCTGCTGATTCCAGCGCTACATTTAATCCAACGCAACATGTGGTGAAGACGAGATCAGAGATACACTTCCAGTTTGACTCTTTGAGTAAATCAGAGACTTGTATGTTTGCATGTCTCTTCTGATCAGCTTAATGTGTTCTGCTCACGTGACAACGTGGTGACGACGAGGAATAAAACATCGGCAGTCACACTGAAACCAAAGTCTGCCGTCACTTTGATACTCCCGCTGACGATCAGGGGAAACAAAGGCCGTTTTGGATGATGTGAAAAGTGTCACTCAACATCATAGTGAGCTCAGTACATTGACGGGCTGGTGTGCAAAGGAGAGGTAGTGTTGGATGGGTTTGAATGGAGGGTGGTTTGTGTTGATGATGCAGGTTCAGACTGCTCTGAGTTGGACCACTCTTGTCTCAGTGCATCAGTGTCCTCGCTGTGATCAGCTTATACTAAAGAGAGAAACTATGAGTGACGGTTAATCGTCACTAAAACACTGATTATCCTGCGGCAATCGAATTGTCTGGAAGTTTAAACAGCAATGGTACACAAAACTTGAATCAAATAAATAAAACGATCGGGAAAAAACCACTGCAGCATGAAAACAGGACACCCTGCTTCGATCATTAAAAAACGACGACACACCTGTTCTCTTTGACAGGTTGTAAAATAGACGCTTCTGTCTGCAATTAACAAAAGAAACAAAGAGTGGAAAAACATTTCTTGGTGACTAATTAAGTGAGCCACTATTGAAATACTCTAAAAACATTTGTAACTGCTATATAGGTATCTGAATATATTATTTCATTCATTTATGTTACAAAAACAAAGTGTTTGTGTGTGCTCGGAGGTCATTGAACAGGTTTCAGGCAGAGCGGGCGTCTCACTGAAGCTCTCCTCACAGATTTCTTTACGCAGAGTTACAAGCAGGACACCCTGCTGTCGCTCCGCTTTACTCCACGGCTCAGCCAATCACTGTGGAGATCACAAGTGAAGGCAGCAGTCACCTCCAAGAAGAATCACGTAAAAAAAAGAGATTATTTTTCCTAAGAACTTGAACCTGGATCTTTGAAAGTGTCTCATTATGACGTCCACAGGACTGAAGATTAAAGAGAACGTCCAGCTCCCAGTGCCTGCTGGGTAATTATTTTAACAAGTGGCTGTTGAGAGTGAAGGGCATGAAGGTGTGGGTAACAGGAGAGATGAAGACCTTTCACAGTCAGTCAGACCGTGGCGCACACACACACCCTTCAGCTCGTCTTCTGTCTGACACACACTGACAGCACACGTCACGTCAGCTCCCTGCAGACTGCAGCCGAGCCGAGCCACTATCAACGGTTCATGTCAAAGATTCCCTATACATCACCGACTGCTCTGCATGAAGGACTCAGTCACTCACAGGGGCGATTAGCCGTGACGACAAAAAGAACATCCTCTTCTGAGTGTTGTGAAGAGAAGTATTCAAAGGAAAGGTGGAAAACAACCTGCTGCAGGAATCCAGCGTCATGTGATGACTGCTCTCAGGGCTGAATCTCATCGCCACGCTATCACCACATCTGAACGGATGCAGACAGAACCGCTGCGTGCTGCGTCATGTTGTTGTGCTTATGTAAACACGTACATACATACGTGTTTATCACTATAACGAAGCAGAGAGGTGTGCTTGGTTCAGATTCAGCCCAGGCATGTTAAAGGATCAGTTCACCCAAATAAAACAAAACAAACTTGTTACGTTGAGAGACTGAAACAAAACAAGTCTGCATGAACTGTCGGTGGTTAGCAGGCGGGTGTTTTATAGTTTAAATAAATTGAGTTACATAAGATGAATGTAGGATCAACTAGTGTTGTAGTCTTGAAATCAGTCTTGGGACACATTTTTGAAGGTCTCGTCTCAGAATTTAACGTCAGTGATTAGAAGGAAAACTCCTCTTTATAAAAGAAGGAATCACTTCAATTCATGTGTAGTTGGATTTTTGTCCCCCGGTTACGGCTGCAATCTTCACGGTGTTACGGTCTAAATGAGTGACACGCCCACTAAACACAAGATGATGATTTTCAGTTATGGTCTTGGTCTTGTCTCGGTCTCAGAGCACTCTGGTCTCGGGTATGTCTCGGTCTCGGTTAGTGTGGTCTTGACAACAACACTAAGGACTTATTGTGAGGACACACCCCCCTCTGCTGCAATCATTTGGATTATTGTTGTATTAATCTGTCTTCCATCAACAACCTTTAACCCATTAAGACCTGATGAGACACAGGCGTGCTTCTACCTTTAAGACCTGATGAGACGTCTACGTCGCATAAGGCCATGAACATGAGTGCAAAGGAAATTTTAATTTACAGTTAAAGCCTTAAAGTTCAAGTTTAAGCTTTCAAATGTTTTATTTTTAAGGTCTCTATCCGATACAGAGACAAAGATTTTAGTAAACTTTGAAATTCTGTGCAGTTTTTCTGAAAACCCTCAGGTTTTGGGAGGTTGATTTCAAACGTAACTTAGGTTTTAGAGGGCGTTATTTTAGGCGTCCTTAGGTCTAAATGGGTTAATAACCAAACAGCCGAATTACAGCCAGTGTGTTTCACGTCATCGTTGTGGTTTCAGCCTCCTCTCAAATATTAAAATGCTGAAATATTCTGTCTCTTTGGGTTGAGGTGCACGGAGAGTGAAAGGCTTCAAGAGGTCACGCTGCAGCAACACTCGGAGTACGAAGATCAACTTTATTAACGTGATGGAGCAGACACGTTTCGGCGTGTGGCCTCCATCAGGGTCATCTTGAAACATTAATAAAGCTGATCTTCATACTACAAGTTTCTGACAGTCTGCAAACTAAGAATGTGGAAAATCTCAGCCAAAGGTCAGTATTCTCTGACATTTCATAGAAGCGTATTGAACTGATTGATTAAATCCAATGATTGAATGATTACTGTGTTGAGTGGCAGCAGGAACCCCAGAGAGGGATGGATACATTTCTAAAAGCACTATAAGTTACTAAGAGGTGAGTGAGGGGTGTGAGGTGAACTGACCCTTGGGACTGCTCCCTGAACAACAACACAGGCAGCAGCTGTCCAGGTATCTGTAAAGGTGTGGGAGTTTTGGATGATTCCATGTCGTTTCTCAGCGTAATCCTCCGCAGAAAAGGAGTCCAAACAGGAAGATGATGATTCAAAGAAGTCTGAAGAGAAGTGTGGATGAGCTGGACCAAATGTACCAAAGCCCTCTGAGAGACTTGAACAACACGGTGAGACCACCTTCTCCGCCCGCCTGGTCCTATCGGCACCAGGAAGTCCATTCTCACTCCTCTAGTCTTTGAGTGCAGACCTGTCGATGCCAAAAAAACCTTTGTGTGACGAATGTGTGATTCACACATCTCACACATACCACCCCTGTACACACACGCCCATTCAGGCTGCTCTCTTCATCACGCCATCACACCATTAAACTATTTCGCCACGCCATCTTCTGTATATACACATTAAATTCCACATCTGCAGCACACACACACACATTAAGTACATGGGACATTCTGTGGAGCTCCTGTGCTCTTTTTCCAGCAGTGCGCCCCCCGTGTCAGCAGCTGGTGGTTCAGTTTCCTCTCCTTTCCCAGTCCTCTGAAACTCAATTGGAGCTGGCTGCGATGGGTTTCTCCAGCTCCAGGTCCAGGGGAGCTGGGCCGAGCTGAAGGCTCCCATAGCAGGTCTTACAGACGCGGGTGGGCTCAAACAGATGCTGGCTTGGCACAGGGATCTTCTGGTCACAACAGCTGGCACAGAACACGTTACCACAGTTCCTGCAGAGAGACACAGACAGGTCGATGACGGACCCTCGGGTAGAGGTCTTACACCTGAAGTTACCGTGCATCTCCTTTACATACAATCCTCTTAAGTCTACATCAGGCGTCTATCTTTCATACACAGCTGCATTTTTGTTGACATTTGGTTTCTGTGTTTCTAAAGCTGTGTTGATCACAATCATGCACGAGTACAGGCTCCTTTATCTTAATGAGGAGTGTTCATCACTTGATGAAAACTGAAAACAGTTTGGGGCCTTTGGGAAAAAAATGTGTATCATAGTGATGAAGAAGAACAAACTAATGATTAATGAAATTACAAAAACAAACATAAACCTGAAAAAGGGCTTTTGGGATTATTGAAGACGTTGATGAGGATTTGTCTCGTAATCATTCGAGTGATCACGATGTATCAGAGGTTCAGATTCTACAGGAGACTACAGCTGGACTCAAACTATAGGTTCACCGTCATGGCCATTGTTATATATAATAATTGGTTCATACTGAGAGGTGTTTGGGGTCATTGTTCATGTTGATAGTGACAGGCAGAGGACACAAGGGAAGGTGAAGAGAAGGAGGAATCAAACCCACGTCAGTGCAGGAAGGAATCAGCTGGAGAAGTTCTCTAACCGTACACATCTTCTGATTTATTGTTCCGCTTTAAGTTAACACGAGATTCCAAAACCGACTATTTGGGAGTCTATCGATCTCTCAAACACGTTTGGACGCCACTGACAAGTACATTTTAAAAATGAGTCATGAATCCGTGTTTGTAGTTTTATTATTTACCGTTAAATCCGGTGGATAAGACACACTTTTGATACTGATCTAGAAGGTTTTGGCTGCGTCCTATACACCCGTGCAACCAACATACCAGTAAAAAATACTGAGGCACGCGCCGTCATTACCGTGAGTGTGTGCAGCCGCCACCATCACAAACTGCACGCAACATGACACAACTGTGCTGGGAAACATGGCGAGGCTGACAGCGAAACTTTTTACCATCTCCTCTCCATCATGAGGTCATCATGATGCATTTAAAGAAAAGGCTGGTTCAGTAAATAAAGCTTGAGGGCTGGTGTGATTGAAAGACTCCTCAGTTAAAGTCAACAAGTGACCAGCGGAGTCGGTCAGAGAGACTCGAGGGACGAGGGTCTGTACTTCACATCTTTCCCCCGTAGGCTGAGAGCTCGATTACCGTACTGTAGCTAATAGGAGTGCAAACGCCACATGGTGAAAATTGATGATACTTAAAGAGCTTCACAGAAACTGACCGTTGTCGACTTCGCTGAACACAACAGAAATCATCAAACAGGAAGACAGTTTAAACCTTTTTTCTCCTCTACAATCAGACTGCGTCTTACTTACTGCTGCGACTTATATTCTGGATTTTACGGTAGGTAATTTACTTATTATTGAAGTCCTATTTTCTCACAGCTCGACCTCAGGGTTTTTAGTAGGGATGTAACGATTCACTCAACTCACGATACGATTCTCTCACGATTTATTTTGAGAGAATCGGGAGGTGATTGGAGCTTCTCATTGTGGTGTCGATTAAATGCTGCATCATGTTGGTTGTGCTATTTGTGTAGTTCTCTGTCTTGTTGCAATATTTGCAAAGTTTTTGTCTCGTCTGTTATCTTCTCACCTCTTTCATTTTCTGTCTTGGGAAGCAAAAATGCTTCCTCTGCCATGATAACGCCTGCTTATTACAACCAACCGCCTCTGCTCTACAGCTGCTGACGCTCACGATATTACTGCGATTCATTTTTCAGAGTACCGATTCGAACCTTGACACCTTTGAATCGATTTTTAACTGCCTAACGATTAATCTTTACATCCCTAGTTTTTAGCTAATGATAAACAAGAGTAAGCCGAGAACGTGGTTATGACCTCCTGCAGGGCTCGAGCTTCTGATCAAAGAAGAAAATAATAATCAAAATTGGACCTCGGATAATGTTTACAGTTTTCTAAATGAGGACGATTTCTAAGGCCTTGCCACACGTAGAAGGGTATTTTTTTTAAACGTAGCTTTTTCTGTGCATTTTGACCTTTCACACATGCGGCGTTTTAGGTCACTGAAAGCGCACCTTTAGTAAAACTCCTTCCAGAGTGAAGATGTTCAGAAACTCCGTTTAAGGTGTTCATGTGTAGACAGGGGAAAACAGAGTTTTGGGCTTGTAACGTCACGCTGTGCGCCGGTTTCTCCTCCGTTTGGACTTCAATCATCAATCAATCACTTTTACACCGCAGGTCACACCTACACATTCACACCCTGAGGTCGCTATTTAAAGTAGAAGCTAATTCATTCATACACGTTCATTCGCCACCGATGAAGCAGCGGGAGGAACTGCTTGCCCAAGGACACATCGGACAGGAGCTGCAGGAGCTGGGGATTGAAACCCTGACCTTCTGATTGACAGATGACCGACTCTCCCAACTGAGCCACAACCGTTAGAGGTCATTGTGCGACGCTGTCACTTTTGTTTACATGAGATTAGTGCAATGGCAGACATAACCAAACTAGTGCTGGTGCTAACATTGCTAACTTGACTTTTTACACGCTCACTCATTCACAGTTACTCTCCCACTATGTTGACGAGCAGAGACGCCTGAATGAAGCCTACGGAGGTCACTGCTGATTTATACAACACTCCCATCACACAAACCTCGCCGCCAACGTCGGCAGTTTTGGACGAGGCACGATCGGACTTTGGGTTGGTGGGACCTTTGAAAATGAAATGGCGGTTGCAGAGGATTTGGGAGAAAATGTTTGCATATCAAGGACGTCATTGTTGACTTGGCGTGCTCATGACAGCCGTAACAGTGCATCTTTGCATTTGGACGGAGATGTTTTTGAGGACTGAGCGTGTGGACGGGATTATTTTTTATAACGTAGGAGGACAAAAAATACTCGCCTACTTGTGGACTAGGCCTTAAGTTGGCTAACATCTGGTTTGGCTGTTTTTATGCATTTTAAGAAAAGGATGCAGGTGAGAAGATTTTCCTGCTGTACAAAAACGGATTACTATGAATTGAAAAGTTGTTTTTTATTGCCGAGTCTGATTCCAATCTGATCACCTGGGGTGCATGATCACAGGTGGGAAGAAGGTTTGGTGCTAGGAGTTCCACGCAAACCCTCTTAAGCCGAGCTCATTTCTGCGGAGATGTTAGACTACATGCGGGGTCAGAAGAAGTTCTGAGTCACTCTGTGTCATTAAGTTGATTAATCAGCCCATTAAAACATTATCACTGGACAAGAAGACGGAGAACAGTTCAGGCTTGAGATACCAACGCTCAGATTCAGATGTAAGGCCATGCTCACATTTACATACAGAGCTGCCCTTCAAACCTGCCTGCACCCACCTTGAGCTGATGTCATTTACTTTTAGTCTCTGGTCTTTTTACACTATGAGGTGACTATGTTCACTCAGTACCATGCTGTGCTGCTGGCAGGTGAGATGCAGAGCGCTGGTTTGGGTAAGCATGCTGCCAGGGCGGTGGGAGGTGTGGGTGCGGATGAGTTGCTATGGTAGGAGGAGGAGTAAGTGTTTTTAAAAGTTTTTTGGTTTTTTTCAAAATTTTGCGGATGAAATAACAATCAGCCCTTGACCAATCCCAGCTCTGCCATTAACAGCACCATGCTCACAGCCAATCATAAAGTGCTGAATAGCCACACTGATGCTGCAGGAGGAACATTCAAGTCCCTGAGAAATCACTGACAACCACAACAGAATGAGGGAAAACAGATGCAGTCTGTGAGAAGGGGGAGGAGAAGGGAGCTATGTGAATAAGGATACTGAGGAGAAAGGTGCAGCAATGTTTGGGCGAAGGGTTGAGGGTGGGGTATGGGGTGGGAGGGAGGACAGGGGAGCCGGATCTCACCAAACCTCCTGGACAGGCTCCCTGCCACTGTAGAGGAGAGGGGCAGACAATGGATGAACACTTCCTTAGCAGTAGAGGACACTCATCACGCTTCCCACTACTGATAACATCTAGGATTGACAACTATGAAACAACTACATACTACTTCAGTTCTTAACTTTATGCTTTGAATCCATGTGTAAGAAAACTATGAAATATTGTATCTACAGTGTCAGGAGCATAATGAATCCACTAATTTCAAGCAGCTAACTTCATTAATCCAGCAACAAAGAGAGAGGGAGTCAACAGCAGAAGGCAGCAATATGAGGTCGTGATAGCAGTGGAGGAAATACCAGCGAGGCTCATGTACCTGCAACTAATCCTAGCTGCACTTTGGGAAATTCAGGAATCAGTCTGACTGATAGTGGGGCCAAAAAGAACAGCTAGGATGTCCCTGAACTTTGTTTAAGAGTAACACTTCATCAGTGTGATACTCGGTACTTAATGCGTCTTGCCTAACTTAATCATTGTTAACATTAAAACATATTAACAACAAACTGATACTTGATTTATGATCATTGAAAGGTGTCAAAGTTGCAGCTGTTTTCTAAACAAGTACTGGAAACTTTTATACCAGCATTTACATTTTAATACAAAGAGCAACTCCAAAGGTCGCCAGTTGAGCAGTGCTCTGTAGAAACACAAGTGATGTACAGTATGTGGAGAGGAAGTATAGTCCCATCACAATTAATCACGAGTTAAAGATGCTAAATGTGAACTGACAGATGCTGTTGCTACATTCAGAAACAGTCAGGATGTATCTGGACACTAGAATCTCCATCTGGACAGAAGATGTGTGAACTTAAGGAGTGGTCGATGGCAGGGGAAATGACTGGAGGCCTAAGCTTTGCAGGCAGATATCCCTCAGTAATTACCTGCAGTGATGCTTCCTCGCGGCAAGCCAGAACCTGCTCTCACAGCCGTAACACTGGGCTGCCAAATGGTCTGGGTACCAACGAGTCACCTGGAAAGCACAGCCTGGTCTCAGTGCACAGCTTTGATCTGAGCAAACGTTATCCACTGTCATTTCTACAGAGATCTTAGGTCTGTAAAATGATCTTTAACTAGCCTAGCTCCTCACCTCAGTGTCCTGTTTGTCCACCTGCTCCCAGCTGGCTTCAGAGAAGAACTCTGTGCTACAGCGTGACAAACAGTTGGGGTCCAGGTTGTACTCGGAGTCTGTCATTGAGGTCTGCATTAAAGAAAACACACAAAAAAAGAAGATGCATTGTAGTGCACCTCAAATCTAACAGGCAGGTATTGAACAGATGTGTTGCTCTGTCTGATTCTTAGTTTATTGTTCAGTTTCTTACCATTTCATCTCCCATGTCTCCGTTGATCCTGTGGGAGCCACAGTGCTGCTGATTCTCCAGGCGGCTCCACAGCTCCTGCACCTGTTTCTTTAGAGTCTCCACCTCCATCTGGTGTCCCGCCTCGATCTGCCTCAGTCTCTGCTGGATGGCATCTGTGTGCAGAGTTAGCCCATCATCGTCCAGATGGCTGCGGGACGGCTGCTCTGGGCTGATTGCAGCCCGACCCAGCAGGGCGTGGCACCAGCGGTGCTGGGAGCAGCTGCCCCGTGGATGGAGGATCAAAGAGTTGCAGCTTGCCACAGATACCTGTCGACTCAGTGGGGCCTTCTCCCCATTTCCTTTGGCCAAGTGAGGTCCTCCGCAGGGTTCCCCCTCTGAGTTGTCGCCGTTACAAAGCCCATCCCTGATGGGATCACCGCTGACGGACTGAAAGGCACTAACAGACGGACGCTTGCTGCCTCCGTTTAAAGTCCTGAAAAAGCCATGCTCGCCTGTCTCAAGTCCTTTTTCTTTTCTGGAGCAGGGAGGATGGCTCCTGCCTTCACTGCAGGGCTGATGACTAGGGCAAACAGGCAGATGTGCCGGCAGCTCCAACCTGGTGCAGGCCTCTTCAGTTAAAGTCTCTGTGGAGCTTTCCATCAGGGATGCCCTCTTTTCAACCTGCTCCACCTGCTCCAAGTCACCACCAGTATCAGATTCAGAGTGAGGGCAGGGCTCCTCATCCACATCTCGCTCTTCAGGTGACCTGTCCAGATAGCCGTTAGTTAAAGTTCTCTGGGCCACCGGCTGATCTGGTTCTCCTGAGCAGGACTCACAGGGTCCATGTGGAATCTCCTCTTGTACAGAGGAGTTCTCTTCATCCTGCTTCACTAGATCATCTGCTGTCTGAGGGACCTCAGCATCTTGTTCATCCAATTCCTCTGATTCCTGTGCAGGAAGAGGGGGAGATACATCCTCCTCGGCCTCCAATACATCATTCTCTCGATGGTTACCATTTGCAAAGGTTTCTGTCTGGGTCTTAGTGCCCTTTACCTTAGCACATAGATCCTCTTCCTCAGCTTGTGCTTCCTTCCCCACCTCTGTGTCAACAGTGTTAATGACATATGGGACAACAGTACTTTCCACTGTCTGAACTTCTGCTAATGCCTCCTCCTTAGTAGCTTCCTGGAGGATGTTCTCCATCTGGCCCTCGGCCACACCCACAGCTACAGAGAGCTCCGCCTCCTCTGCTTCCTCTACTGTTTCCGCTGGGCAGCCAGAGGCTCCGTGTCCAAGCTCAGCATGTGTGACCCTGGGCTGAGGGCTGTCATCCAGCTCTGAGTCCCCTCCCTCGAGGTAAGGCCCTACTCCATTAGGCCGCACCTCCTGATCCTGGTTCCCCCCTCCCTCGGGCCCCACTGCCATGTTGAGCTCCAGAGAGCGACGGTGGTCCTGCCATTTCTCATTGAGGCTCGGATCACTGGAGCGGCGGTTAGGAGCTAGAGAGTTTCCCAGCTCACATGCACTTGGCAAGTTGTCAAAGGAGCGTGTCTTTGTACGCCTGAAGAGAAAAAGAGAGAAGAATTATGGACTGGAAACAGATTTAGTTATCCAAAAACACTCAGTGTGTTTGACCACCTACGATCCAACCTGTAGCTGCATACTTAATCATAAATATATTCTCAGGATATAATGTGTTATCAATCAATCCTTATTTGTATAACTACAATTCAGGTTATATCAATACACTTCACATTAAGAGCAGGTCTAGACCGTACTCTTTGTTATATTATTTATAGAGACCCTACATTAATCCATCATGAGCACTGAGCGACATTTAGCAAAGTAACAGTGGAGAGGAAAAACTCCTTAAAGAGGCAGAAGCGTACCGTTATGATCATGTACGTTCAAAAAGAAAAGAAAGACATAGCTCACACATAAAGAAGAACACAATTCTGTCTGTCTCTTCAACTGAGAGCATGCTGTCGTAAACGATGTCAACATGTAAGTGAAACTACTCCATGATGACACTGGTGTCATGAGACTAAAGATAAACAGAGGGTTAAACTGTATCTGTGGCTGTGAGGAGATTAGCAGAGTAGAGAGGAGTTGAAAACTCAGGCCTCTCTGGCTGTGGGAGTCCTCGAAATGTGTTTATCTTACATGGCTGACGAAGAGGGGGAGGGGGAGGTCGAGTGCCAGCATGCCAGGCTCACCTGGCCAGGGGCGTGTCCTCCGGGTTGCAACCAGGCACAGGGTAGGGGGCACAGGAGTCATCTGAGGGGGTGGTTGGAGAGGAGCTGGGCAGGTAGACTGCAGTCCACAGCATCAGGTTGCGTACATGACACACGGGGTGGAGAACCTGAAAAAACGGTGCAATTGTACTCAGAATGAAATCAGAATACAGACCACAACACGTGTTGAATTAAAGACTTCATGCCTTCATGTTGCAGCTGACGTCTTTTCTCCCTTACTTTGATAGTCAGTCGTGAGGAGGATACACCTCGTAAACTTCATCGACAATTTCGGACACTTGCCCTAATGTTCTTTATTCAACATAGCTGTTGGGAAAAACCTTTTTCTACATGCTTCAAATCGTTGGGTTAAGGTTATGAAGATAAATGTAGGCTTTCTTTCAAACCAGAACCAGAATGAGAGGAACTTCTTAAAACATGTTACTCTGAACAGTGGACGTACAATCTCGGAGTGTGAGGAGTACAGCATGTTCTTCAGGGTGCGGTTGGCCGGTCTTAGCAGCGACCACACAGAGCAGGTCCTCTCCTGAACTTGGCGGTCCTCCCTCTCCTTGCCACTGTTACACAGGAAGGTGCCGAATAGACAGGAGTAGGTGTGCTGAACAAGTTTCACCTGAATTACACAAATTAAAGAAAACATGTTGAGACTTGTAAACACGTCACAGGTATGATGAAAAGCAGAGATGACAGCAGCTTCCTCATTTGCCTAATGAACAAACCCACACTGTAACTGCAACGCAAACAGTCGTCTTTGCACGTCAATCAGAGGCATGTCACGTGCACCTGTCTACACCAAGACATCCTCAAGTGTCTGATCTCAACATCTTTGCAGAATCAGGATTCACACTGGTTGTGCAGATTTACATTTACTCAAAACAAGAACCTCTAATAATTTTAGATAATTATGGAGGTTGACTGTGATTTAATTACAAATAGAAAGATATGATACTATTACTCGGGCAAATGAGCGACACACAGCGACTGTGCAAAAAAGGATTTTCACCATCAAACCTGTACTCACAAGGAAGGCCTCATTAAACTCAAAGGAGCATGGGAACTGTCGCTGCAGCTGGTGAACACAGTCTAGCCACTGAAGGAAGACAGGACAGCGCTCGTTCAGGTCCTCAGAGTTTTCACCATGACCGCATCGATCCGCAAACTTGTGGCCAAAGTCCAGCCACTCCGTCTCCACCAAAACCTGGAAGCCCTGTAGCAAGACAAAGCAGTGTCAGAAGAGCTTTCATGTGTATGTCTGTATATAAAAATGTTGACAATTTCCAGAGGCAGCAATGGAGGAAAGACTTTATCTGAACCTCAATAGTGCGGTAGTAAGGGTCCAGCAGCAGCTTTGATAGAGCCACGATCTGAGGTGTCCGGTCCCAGCCATCGGAGCAGTGCACCAGGACCGGCCTGTGGTCTCTGTCCACAGCATTGACCACCAGCAGCGCTGCCTTCAACAGCAGGGAAAGATGCTGCAGCCACTTGGTGCTCTCCAGCGCAGAAAGCCAGCTGCAGGCACACAGCAACAGAACAAAAACATCAGAGGACGTCGTGCCTCAGACAGTAGGCTATGGCACACACATTTTAGGACAAGTACATATATGGATCAGAGTTAATGTAAATGGACGTATAGCCCTTTTTCTTTAAACCGCAGGTCACATTCACACACTGATGGCAAAGGCTGTTATGTAAAGTGTGCATCAGTATTAAAATCCTTTCATGGGGCGCTGGTGGCGCAGTGGTTAGTGCGCGCGTCCCATATATGGAGGCTATAGAAGAACGATACAAGCTCAAGTCCATTTACCATTTACTTTTTGGATATTGGTTATCTAACATTTCAACACATGACATGAGGGAGGTATGTATACCCACCTTGCCTTACTTCAATTATGAGTCAATGTTTACCTACCTTGTCTTATCTGGGTGTGGGTTTAGTATAACTGATACACCTGGGACGTCTGTGATCGAGTTTGGGAAGCTTTCAACATTAATTGGTTAGTTAATTGGTAATCATTCTTTGTGGACTAATACAGACTCAGGGCACACTCGCACTACTCCAGGACTAACCGGGCCTGAGCTACCTCTTGTACATCGTAATACAACACATGCATGGCTTTACGTAATTATTAACTAAGTTTACAAGACAGATGGACTTGAAAATAAATAAATAAATAAATAAAAGGGATGCGTCCGCACATCGGAGAACAACACAGAAAACATGACAGCTACATTACTTTACTGACTTTGTGTCTTATTTTGAGTCATGTTAGTCAGAGACAGCCAGAACACTCCGGGATTTCTAGATTATGAAGGCTGTCCACGTTTTGTACCCGCGTGCTTGTGCTCGTGCATGAACTGTACCGTGCCAAAGCACACCTCTTCCAAGCGTGCCAGGGCCAAGGAAGTGTACGGAGAACTCACACTTGTCAAACAAACTGGACCTTAGGGATGAGGCGTGCTTGGGCCCGCAGATTGCCTAGTGTGAGTTTACCCTCACAGAACTCACTGTTGCTATCTGTACATGTATGTAGCGTTTGGGCAAAAGAGTCCTTTTATAATAATCATATAAAGAAGCCCAAAGTTATGAAGCTCTCAGGGTATTACCTGTAAGATCGGATTAAACATGCTAAACTGGGAGCTAGATTTGTGAGGCCTTTTTTCTCTTCTGATTTGAAATTTGAACCATTTTCAACAACATCCCCTTAAGCCAGCGTGACTTAATGACACATCATTCATTGTTGCATTAAGTCTAGGAGTTCAGATGGAAAGAAATCCTCAGCTTGAGGTTGGGACGGGATTTCTAAATCAGGCACAGATGTGTTTACTGATTCCTACAGTTACTACAGCGAAGCTTGAGAGATTTGGATTTGGTTATTGTCTGAGGAGCTTTACAATTATAGCAAGGGAAAATTAAGGCATTGCTCGAGGTATTACAAAAAAACCTACTTAGCTGGGTCAGGCATCTGAGTACAGAGGAACCGCAGAGACTGGAAACTCTTGCGAATGGAGTGGATGTTGGCCATGCCCATAAACACCACCTCACAGTTGGGATAATATTCTGGAACGAGAGGAAAAGAGAGAGAGAAAAAGGATTGGTGGCGGTTTTAATCATAGTACTCACAACGACTGTGCTTGCAGTTTACTGATCTCAAGCACACATTGACCTAATTCTGACTAAAAACTTGGGACTGAGCTAAGAAGACCCACCTGGGCATTCGCAGCCTCCCCCCTTGGCTCTGTTAGCCACAGCAGCAGCGTAGGACCGGGCATCCAGGATCAGTAACTTATGGGGTTGGATGGCCAATGTCTCCACCTCTGAGCTGTTGGTCATGGAGGATTCTAATACGGACACAACACACAGCACGATCATCTCTCAGTTAAACTCAGATTGTACGAAACCATGAAGAGGGTATTTATTTCATCGAGACACAGTCAGCAGAATCTGATCGAAGACATGAGACGCTCCTGTGGTCTGAATGTCTGTGTATGCCTGCTGCTTCAGACAAACACTGTCTGCTGTTCATGCAGATAACAAGCATCCTGCGTGGAGATATGTGTGTGTGTGTGTGTGTGTGTGTGTGTGTGTGTGTTTGTGGGTATATACAGTGCATGCCAGTGAGCGAGTGTTACTCACCCACAGTGAACTCTTACCAAAGTCTGTGTCAGACAGGTCAGAGCCGTTAGTGTACCCGCCGCCGTTGGAAAGGTGCTTGCGTGAGCTGCTGTCGACTGCGCAGGCTTTGGCAATGGACTGTACCAGGTGCTCGTCGTCAGCGTTCCTCCAGCCCCACCAGCTGACCTCTGGCTGACCGCAGCGAGCGATCACAGCCCCAGTCATCTGGTGCCTGAAGGAGTCACAGTCAGGGTAGATGTCAGATGGACCAAGGTGTCTTGGTTCTTTATTTCACCTGAGCTTCTTCATAAGGGGAATTATTATTTACATCTGTGTGTTGTGTCCTTTATTAAATGAAATCTTTCCATTTTCTCTTTTATAGGTGTTAATGTTTGGACTTCTCTTACTTTTAAACTACTTAAGATAAATCTAGCTGGGTTTCTTTTGATTAATGGATTAAACATTAAAAATATGAAATGTCAAAGAAGTCCCCGCACGGTTTCCTGAGGCCAAGTTGACGTTTTTTGTATATTTGGTTTAAGAAATCAGTCCGAGCAGAGAGCACTTTATTTGTCGTTCATTGACTGATTATTAGATGATTAATTCTTTCAGCTCTTTAAAAACAAATCATGGCTCACATCTTTCCTCTAACGGGTCAAAAGCAGATCGACTTTAGAACTTTTGGCTCTAATTCAACCCAAAGCAAACTTTAATCTCTGTCTGTCATTTCAGGATGGCGTAGTTTTACAAAAACAAAGACTCATTAAATGAAGTCACCACATTCCCTTCAGGTCTGACCGAGTGTTTGCAACTGATCAAGTCAGTGGTCCTGGTCATGTATACAAACTCGAAATAGTGCTGAATTTAGAAAAGTTAAATTGAAGCAGAATATAAGGCGCACCAGTAAATCAGACGCAAAAAGTTTTAAACTGTGGTCCTGTGTTGATGATTTCATTTCTGTGCCGCCCTGCAGCTCTTTTAGTACCGTCTGTTTTTGCTTTGTGGAGTTTGTACTCCTACTAGCTACAGGACGGTCGTTGAGCTCTCAGCCTACGGTGAAGGTTCTGAAGAAACTTATAGACCTACAGCCTGCGAGTCGTTTTGCTTGCTCCGCTGGTCACTCGTTAACTTTAACTGAGGAGTCTTTCAATCAAAAGAGCGCTCCACAAGCTTTATTTACGGAACAACATGCCACCGTTAAATGCACCATTATGACCTCGTGAGGGAGAAAAGAAGTTTGAAAGTGGCGCTGCCAGCCTCGTCAGCGTCACAAAAAGTGCAATCAGCCAATAAGAAGCTTTTGATAGGGTAGTAATAGACAGATTTAAATATCTGCAGAGAAACAAACTAACCTATAAACCACAGCAGGAAACCTCTTCCAGGAGCGGAAGGCGGCCACATTTTCCAGCTCCTTGTCAGTGATCCAGGCGGGCACCAGGAGCTGCTGAGGATAGCTGGGGCACAGCCTGGAAAAGCAGAGGGGCAGAGAGAGGGAGCACAGGCGAGAGAAGGGGATTAGGGTTATCTGTGATGGTTAAACAAAAGTCTCTCCACTGCACCAGCAGAGTACAAAAAACACATCAACCACTGTCCAACAACACACACTGGCCTGTGCTCAAGCCACGCAGGACAAACTGACCTTCTCATTGTGAGTTACAGAAATCAACACAGGAGCAAGAACCTTGAATGAAAGCCATTATTACCTGAACTTGCTGTTGATGTCAGATATCCTCCAGGCGTTTTGAGTGTCAAAGCCCATTCTCTCCACCTCGTTCTTGAACCAGGAGGTCACGTGTTCCCCTACAGACAGAACACAGATGTCTGATAAGCCAAGAGTTGAGCCAAATGTTCTGCTTGGGTCATGTGAGCATGTGAGAGACAGTCGGGTACCTGGTCTGCACAACTCGCCGTGCTGTTCCTTCTCCCCGGCGTACACATTCATGCACCAGGCGTGGAATGCAAAAGAGAAGAGGTCCTCCAGACGAGTCGGGGGGCGCACAACTGAATTCAAGCGTTTCAGCCACTCCTGACACTGCTCAAAGGTGGAGAACTGACACCTTGGGATCCAACAGAGAAGTCAGCATTACACCTCAAACATGCTACAAATGATTGTTATTATTAAATTGCAATGATAAATATAGTAGAGCAAAAGATACAGAAGAAGAACTGCCTGATCGTTATACTTTGTTTGAGGAAAGCACACTCGTCCTGACCAAATTATTACCGATGTAGAATCTCTTAAACGAAGCTATAAGGGATGGGTCGTGACTTTCAAATATGTGGAGAGTTGTTTATTTACAAAAAAACCAAAGGGGCAATGCAAACTGTCACAGATGCAGCGTTGTTAGCTCGATGCTAACACATTATGGAAATTGCCATTAACGGGCTAACACAGTTAGCATCGCATTATTTTAGTAAAACAATCTATTTTATAGAACAATGTCAAGTAAAATAGATCATTTCTTGAGTTAAGAGATGATTCGTTACCTGCTTAGCATCTCTAAAGTCTGTAACACTACAGTTGTGTCATTTTAGCCAAATGATTTGCAAACTAAGGGGGCGTGTCTGTGCCATTACACCTGTCAATCATTTACGCTACAGAAAAGAACAGAGGAGAACGCCACAGTGCATGCATTTAGAGATATCTTGGTTTGTTTTTCTTGTAATTAGGCCATTCAAGGTGTTCTGTTGTATATCTACATTGTACGTTATTTGAAGAATATGTTTCTCATCTTTATTGCATTAACAATGTTAGCCCTGCTCTCCCATTTATACCAGCCATCCTTGCTGCCAGGACTCTTTGTGGCCTCTTTATAAGGAACAATTGACGCACAGTCACAGACACGATCACATGTTTGCTCCGGACAAACGACACGCAGGTGAAAGAGGAGGTGACTTTGAGAAATGGAGTGTGATAAGAGATTTTTTTGAAGAAGCAGAGCTGGATTTTCTAGCACAACTTCACAGACTACCAAGGTGCATGAAGAGTGAAAGGCTCCAGCAACACTTGTAGTATGAAGATCATCTTTATTAACACATTAGACCGACGCGTTTCGGCTTGTGGCCTTCATCAGGGTCAACCTTGGCCACAAGCCGAAATGCGTCGGTCTAATGTGTTAATAAAGTTGATCTTCATACTACAGGAGTTTTTTTTTAATCAATGACAGAAAATATCTACTTCATCTACAATTAGATTTAACTAAAACGTTTGAGAGATAAAATCATGTTATCAACAGGGCTGTCAGAATAACGCGTTAGTTTTGATGAATAAATTACAGAAAAAATAACGTTTCAAAGAATTGGCTTTAATTAATTGCACTCGGACGTCACACGTCACTGATCATACTCCGGTTCAGAGTGGCTTTCTTAACTCGAGGAAAACAGATGTAAAAATGTCATGGCCTTTTGATTGTTATTATGTTATCCATCCAAGGCATCAACACCATCCCCATTAATCAGTCTTTCCTCGATCTCTCCTCCTGTGTCTGCCTCTAACGAAAAACTCAGTCAGTGTCCTGTGCCTTTAACAAAGCGGCGCCATTCACTGGCCTTACCTGATGACTTTGCAGTCCTTACAGGTGACATGCAGCTGGAACATGTCGCGACACTCCGCACATTCGATGAGCTGAAGAGGAACCTGTGAACAAGAGAGCGATCATCAAGTCAAACTTTGATGGACACGTCGAGAACGATACGTGCAGTCAGTACAAGAAGTGTGGGAGACTGCATCTCATGCATACAGACCATACTAGTAATTCATTGGGCGAATTAGTGGAGGTTAAAATGGCAGTAAGAATCACCACATGAGCTGCAGCATCGGTTCTCATTAGAATATTATATTGTATAAATTGTGCTAAAACTATACTGGTGACACAGATGACTTATCCCGGGTCTGTTCCTTGTCTGAGACATGTCTGAGCTGTTTGTATTCAAGTCGTTCATCTTCTTAACTTTGAGTGAAGAACAACAACAAACACTCGACACTAGATCCTGAAGTGCTTGTTGATGCATTTCCCTTTTGGATCAGAAATAAAGTCTTATCTTTTATAGGCAAATTACATCCAAAGTTCAGACCTGTCACATGCTTATGGCTTCAGAGCTGACTTTTAATACTGCAGGGAAATACCTTCTGTATGTGGCCAGGCTGTTAATGAGCTAAAAGCCGTATCAGTAACATCACAGTGGGCTCACCAATCCAGCATCATGCAAAAACAGCCGCAAGCCATAACAAGGTCAACTACAAGGTCACTACCTGACAGAGATGTTGGTGGGTTATAAGTTCAATCTAAAGACTGGCTCTTTTGGATGCTTTGTGTTTAAACATTTTTTCCACATGTACATATTTTCATCACTTGGTAATACACAGGATGAAGAAGCAGGACTCTTCTCCTCAGTTCAGACAGGCACACAATAATAACAATAGCCTCAAGTCCACCACTCCACTCCATGCAGGTCTACTGGGTACTTACTGACACCTCACAACAACAACCCTATCCAGAGAAAACAGAGAGAAGAAGAATAAAAGGGATGCATGCTGAATTGAAACTCTCTCTGTCAGTGTCGGGCTGATATCGCAGCACATTCCCCATGTTCAGACATCCTGCTGCCCTCTAATCTACATCCCTAATCTTGCCAGTGCCACCATCGAAATTCCTGCGCTGTTTGTTAACAGACTATCACTCCCTTGCAGCACCTCCCACTCCTGATTTGTGAGCTTTGACAGCACAGCCATGTGATGCAGATGCCTCATCAACTCCAAATATGTGTGAGGAGAATGTTGGCTCTGTTAATGCGAGCACAGGGAAGCTGTGTGAGCCAAGAACCGGAGGCTCTTTGAGGTCTCATTTTCCCTGGCAACACGTGATGAGCAGCGAGCGAAAAGTGGAGCCACCCTGAACACTAAAATATTTTCCCCTGTACAATTTTGGCTTTAAGCTGCATCACCGAAACAGAATGCAGGAGAAAAATCATGCAAGCTGTAAACTCTACAACCTGCCTGTTTGGGGTCACGAAAGTGTAAAAGCGTGATAGTTTGACTGAAGACAAAGTGTTGCATATCCAGTGTGTTGGCTAATTCAACACTCCCTGCTCCATGGATAACCGTCAGTGAAGCCACCTTTTAACCAGAGCGATTGTTTCTCTGGCTTAGATACTTAGATACTCCATGGAGCCCTATAACTGTTGACTCAACACAAGAGGATGAATACTGGTGGTGGAGTTTAGTATGTAAACTCCACCACCAGGGGGCCCTAGATCAAAACAGTAACAAAAGATGACGTCGAGGCTGGCGGGGAATCATGGAAGAGATTATGTCTGCTACATAGAAAGACGTATCGATACATCGTGAGGGACAGTAATCTTAATATAAACAGTTAGAAGAGTCTCGGGGAAAACACATCTCAGGAAACAATAGGAAATGTCTTCAATGACAAATGAGGAAGAGTTTTATCAGAAAGGGATCACTGTTAGGTAAACGCTTTGAGGGCCAGAGAGGCCGCCGCTGTTAAGGACCCCCTCTGGAAACTCTGCAACCAAGGTAACAGCAAGTACAGAGAGTAAGCAGAGCAGGTAGGCAGGTCTGAAAAGAGAGAGGTGATGAAGAGTCACACGCAGCTGCGGCCAGTGTCGCTCAGCTCTGAGAGGCCCGATCACCACACCGCTGACACAATGGACCCCCCTCTGTTCATTCACAAAACATTATCAAACACGTTCTGGTCTCTGGTAGAGACAATGTGGATTGTGCACATTTTAGCCACTGACCCGGAGGTTAATCTGTCGTGTTTCAGGAATACTCACATTGACAACAGACTCTTTGAACTTGATGTGTAGACGGTAGTTGGACGTTGCGATGATGGCGTCCTCTGCTCTCCCCACATACTCTGTGAACTCCCCGTGCAGCTCAGGAAAGGGCACCTAGCAACCGCCGAAGATAAGACACTTCAAACAAGCTGCACAGAGCCATATAGATCGACAGTGACTATGACACAGGATATGCATAGGAGGAAACATTGATTCTTTCCACAGTTACGGTCATCATGTGACTTCCATCAACCAACAGGTCAATGTGAAACGTTACAAATAATCTAACAATTTCATTGATGAAAGTATCAACCATTCCCCTTTTTTATGAAATAACTTTTCCCATTAACAACGAGCTGACTGTATTAACTGGGACTTTTATTCATTTCCAATTCAGATTTTTTTAACAATAATTCCATACTTGTCAAGACGTACATATCCAGACCTCTCCACGTTGCCATATTGTTTTTCAATCAACTTCAGGATTGGACAGTAAAGTCACTAGTGGTGCAACAGATCACAGCTGATTCAGACACAGTGATCAGCTCCGATCAGCCCCCTGATAGTCCAGATTCGGATTGACGTATAATTTATCATCCAACCCATTCAGGGTTTTAGGGGGCTGGAGCTGATCCCAGCTGTAATGGGGCGAGAGAGTACGACCTGGACTGTTCACCAGTCAATCACAGAGAAATTTGTCATCATGTTGTACAATAACTTTAAACACAAATGTCTGATCCGTTGCACCCCTAGATCTCACCGTCATATACAAGAAGAGAGTCTGTTACGAACACATGTCCATGTATCTGCTGGCATCATCAACTTGTCCTTACAGGTTCAGAACGCTCTGCTGCAATTCAACTTTGTTGTGGGAAAATGTAACTTGAGTGGACCCAACCCCACTTCCTCAATCAATAAAATAGCTACCGTAAAGTCCGAAATATAAGACACAGTCTGTTTTGGGGGGTTTCCCAGGAAGAAAAGGATTTGAAACTGTTTTGTTCAGTGAAGTCTACAACAGTCAGTTTGTGTGCAGCTCTGTCGCTCTTTTAGTCCCGTCTGTTTCCGCTTTGTGGAGTTTGCCCTCCTACTAGCTACAGTGTGGTAGTCAAGCTCTCAGCCGAAAGCCCGCAAGTCGCGATCACGCTGCACGACTCCGCTGCACACTCGTTAACTTTAAAATAAGAGTCTTTCAATCAAGAGAGCGCTCCACACGCTTTAATTAGTGAACAATAAACCACCATTTGTTTTAAATGCATGAGTGAGGGAGAAAAGATCTCACTGGTCTGTGTCACTGTGTGTCCAGGCACAGCAGCAATACACCATGAATGGGGATGAATTTTCAATCGCGTCACCTCGCGTGCAGTGTGTGATGGTGTCAGCTACTCCTGCGGTAATGACGGCGCGCGTGTCAGCATTTTATACTGGTTTATTGGTTGCACCAGTGTATAAGACACAGGCACCTTTTTAGATCATAAACTTGGTATTCAAAGTGCATCTTATACACCAGTTTTTACGGTATTGTAAAAAAGCAATTTGAATAAAAAAATCGGTGACGCTACCATCAAGTTAGTTAATATAAGAATGCTGCTGTTTGTCGTGCTGTTATTGCACGCTAACACTTCCCTGGACTTGACTCCCTCACACTGTGGTTAACAGTCGGCATGCTGCCTGGTTAAAACAAATTAAAAAACACTGTGCTGTAATTATCAATAAAGGTTTAATAAATTCTCCATTTTATTAATTTAGAAATCACAATAGTTGAGATAAAGTCCGGCATCAGGCGTTGCTCTGTATTTCTCTTTCTTCCTCTTCTCAGAGCAGCAAACTAAACCAAATGTTTGTTTTTGGTGATTAAGTTTGTTTTTCTTTTTAAGATTATCAGTGTTTAACTTTGCTTTTAAGAATTAGCTTCTGAGGCTTGTCATACTGGAAGTAAGCTTAGGTGACATGTGACTTAACTGTGGGTGTGTCAGGGTGGTTATGTAACTGATTACAAACAACGGACGCACAGACATATACAGCATTAAAAAGAGAGAGAATGTCAATGTGCTTCCTCACCTGCATGTTTTCCTCCTCCAGGACAGGGGACTTCTTGGGGAAGTTCTGATTGGCCTGGATACACTCCACACCCTGCTGCCCCTCCTCCTCCTGCACGTAAGAAATGATACTGAACTGCAGTCTAATTTAACAAACACAACTTTCCTCCACACATTCATGCACACCGACACACGAGCTCAGAGTTGTGACCATCAAGCTGCATGTATTGTTTGGAAAGTTACTCCATCACTCTCGTTTTAGCCCCGATTATCCCGGCCATAGTTTGTGATTGTCGTTCAGATTCTTTTTCCATGACTGAGTGTTAAAAAACAGCTTGACAGTGCTGCACACAATGCAGCTGTGAGTGGCTTTCTACGCCTTCCTACACACACTGTAATGTGCAACCCGCGATAATTTATTGTAATCACTGTGTCACAACAAGCTGTGGTGTAACAGATGGCAGAAACATAATGTACAGTGCTCCAAAACTTCAAAGACGGCACTGTGGTAGATTTACACAAGAGCCTAAAAATAAATGATGACACTCTGAATTAAAGTTTCAGCTGGAACATCTTAATGATTGGCTTTTTTTGTTTGTTTTTTAAGACGTTTTCAGCAGCAGTCTGCGGGCTTTCTGAGGGCCAAATGTTTGAGGTCAAAGTCGTCTGCGAGATGAACACATCTCTCAGAGGATGCCTATCAGTGGGGAATGTGAGGAATGGATGTACAAGCAGAGTCAGGGACTTTTACTCAAAGGCAAACTAGTGGAAAAAATGTCCAGCCTTCTACTGACAGAGACTGAAAGGGAGTATTTGGAGTGTGTTTGGTCAGGATCAGGGTTTAGTCTGGACTGTATTCAAAGAAAGATTAAGGTGGGGGCGAAGAGACGGCAGATAATAGACAGTACTGCACAGCCTGTTGGATGCTGGCTCAGCACGAGATGCGCTGATACACACACGGTTGTCATGGCTGCAGGGCCAGCGTACAGAGGCCAACCAGGGGACAGCGAGCACACAGCGAGCACAGTGCATCCGACTCAGTGGGTATGTCATGGTGGGGGGGGATACAATACAATTTTCTGCAGTGAAAACTGAAAGCTGTGCTGCTTAGACAGCAGCCTCTGAGGACCTTTGACACTGTCGGACTGATGTAAGTGTCTGCTTCCTGATAAACAGAGCTGATTAAAAAGGGAATCGATGGAGAATTTCAGATTCTTCAGCCAGCAGCACAGACCACACAGCAGCTTCTGTTAATGCATCAACTGAATGTACTTTACCATGGCCTCTGTGAAGGAGTGTGGGTCACCAAACAAGGAGCTCCGCCTCGGACCAGTCTGCGCATGCAGAGAGAATGAAGCTTGTTAGTTTGGTGGAAAACGTTATCTTATATAAGCCAAGGTCTTTTAAAGGATAATGACAGAATGCTTTTTATAATAATACTATTACATCATAGTGCACAACAACTATCAGAAACAGTCTCAGAAAACATCACAAAAAACTGTCAAATGGTCGATAATTACAAACAAGTCATCCATTTAAATGACGTCAGTTAAATTAAAAAAAGAAGACAATTATCACAGAAAAGTGTCTCCATCTCGTAGGGCTGGGCAATTCATCAAATTTCTATTTCAATAACGATTTTGTCTTCCCACGATCGTCACGATCAAGATAATCGAGATTACACTTCTACTGCGCCGCATGACGTGTTGTGCCCGGGTTTTTGTCATCGTGAATGGAAAAAGTTTAAAAGTGTTTGTTTTTATATTTTGGCCACAAGAGTTCATCACCACTAACTCAAAAACATGGTGCATTTATTTGTAACCTATATTTATTATTTTCACGTATCCATTTATCGCTTGTTTTTCAGAGTGTTTGAGTTTGATGGATTCATGTGATGCAGATGATGTAAATTCAACGAGTAATGGTGTTTAATAATCGTGATCTCAAGATCGTCATTTTGCTTTTTGACATAATCGAGCAGCCCTACCATCTCCTGCGTTATGACTGCTTTAATAACTTCACTGGTTTCCCACACTTTAAATATTTAGATCTAACTCTCTCCGCCAGCCCTCTGTCTGTCTCTCTCCCTCTGTCTGTCTCTCTCCCTCTGTCTGTCTCTCTCCCTCTGTCTGTCTGTCTCCCTCTGTCTGTCTGTCTCCCTCTGTCTGTCTCCCTCTCTCTCTTTGTCTCTCTCTCTCTTTGTCCCTCTGTCTGTCTCCGTCTCTCTCTCTCGCCCCTCTTGCTCTCTCTTTTTTAATCAGGTATTTCTTGTGCTTTAGTGTTTTTGGTGTTGAATTGATAACTTTATCTTTGTATCATTTTTGTACTTGTTTCATTTTGTGTCAGTGTAATAGCATCGTAGCCAATCAGAGTCCAGGAGAGGCATGTTTGAGACCCATGTCAACAAGTTCAAAAGAATATGAATTGAACATGACAATAACTAGGTAGACTTGTCCAGCCGTATACCTGTTGCATTAAAATGGAATATAGGGAGACAAAAGCTGAAAGCATCAGTTAAAGAAACAGACATGTCCTAAACATTTGAACCAAAAACAGAACGTTCAAGCATTATATTTTAGACTTACCGCAGACAATCAGTAACGATGAGCAGTCCTGATAATCCTGTTTGTAAACTCTCACGAGTAACACATGGAAATCTGTGGAGATGAAGACAAACATGAGTTTTCCCTCCTTGACTTGTCTCTACTTTGCAAACAGACTTTTTCCCAGAGTTGAGAGCAGAGACATTTATGCTACAGAGGCTCTTTTGATTCCCGATCAAATAAAGCTGCACTGTTGGTCACAGTAGCTTGTGTATGTAAAATGGTAAATAGACTTCAGCTTCTGGTCTTCTGACTACTCAAAAGAGTTTTTACAACGCAGGTCACACCTACACATTCACACCCTGATGGTAGAGGCTGCTGTGTAAAGAGTCCATCAGTATTAACTCATTCATTCATTTGTTGCTGATGAAGCAGCAGCTGCAGCAGCTGGGAAATTAACCCCTTACCTTCAGGTTAAGAGATAACCAACTCTACCGTTGAGCCACAGTTGTAAATAAAAAGGCTCACTAGAAATGTTAAAGCCAGAACACGCTCAGGGGTCGATCATGTGAACTGCTTATCTTATGTTTACCTTTACAAATAAACAAGAAGACTTTATCGTTACATAACATCTTATTTAAACTCTGCCACACTCTTAAGGTCATTAGAAGTTAAAGGAAGTATTGTCAGGTTGGCCTGTTTATAAGAAGAAACATCATTTGTGTTTTATGCAACCATGGTTGATCACCTTCCCTCGTGGCTGCTGGGCAAGCCGACATATTTGGCAGAGCCAAAACTTCAAAGCACTTGGCTGGTGGCTTGCATTCATTTTCTACCAAGTCTCGAGTCATAATAACCAAAACAATGCCATTTACAAGATCAGAAAGCTGTCCAGCAGATGTTATAACATATCTTCAGATGTCTTATCTTTACCAAGATATCCACTCACATACCTTTCTTTGCATACAGGCTAGTACAAATGAAGAGCTCATTTGCAAAAGCAGCTAACTCCATTTTTAAAAATGTCATGAAACTTTTTTATTTATTGTTTATTTCAGGTAATTTAACTCAGACTGAAGTTGTGTTCCCCATAGACTGTATTGGGTTCTTGCACTAGAACAGATTTTGGATCACATAATAGCTCAATTTAAAGTGCTAATCAAAACTCTCAGGTCACTGTTTTTCAGAATGGCTTTTATCTGTTTTTGCAAATGAACTCTTCAAATATGTGTGAAGGTATCCTGGAGAAGGTCTGTGGTCCGAGCAGAACAAAACACAACATCTACTTCACATTTAAGATGCTTCAGGGCAACAACAAAAAACTTAAGTCCCATTAGCAGGGGGGGGGACAAGGATCTCAGCCCCGTCTGGTGTGAAAGAGCCAGGGTAAGGTCATTACATCACTCACTGAGGGGTCCAGCTTTTACGGCTGGTGCGACCCGATAAAGTTTATCTGCCACACACACACAGGGCTCTATTTCCAGCCGCGGACTCATGACCTGTGGCTACGGCTCAGTCTGGTTCTGAGTTACACAGGGCAGGTTAAGCCCCTTAGAGCCTTAACGTTACTGCTGTCCCGTGACCGACCAGCATGCATTTCAGGCTGCAAAGAGGTTACATCTTTAAACTTATTGTTTACAAGTTTGAACCATACACAGTGACTGACAGGATGCATTTAAAGCAGTAAAGTTGACTTTCGGCTGGAGATAATAACAAGAACAGCGACACCAATAAAGGATTGACTCACATAAAAGCTTACAGGTCAGCTGTAAAAACAATCTTTAAAACTTTCAGAAAAACTACATATCCCGGCAACTTTAACGCAGATTGCATTTACTAATGGTCTAAAGGAGAAATGTACATTAAGAGTAGGCTGTTAAACATTTGTGAACTGAGTTTAAATGCATCTTGAGTGCAGGAAATATAACGAGTAGAGAAACGTATTATTACCAGGCTACAACAACAAAAAAATCCTTTGCTAGCACCACAGAGGCTAGCAGGTGCTAACGAGAGGTAAGAGTCCCACTTCAAATGTTAAAAGTTACTCGTTAGCTTGCCACAATAGAGACAGTAGTTGATTTCTTTCTTTGGGAAGCCGTAACGTTAACGTCGAGCTCGATCTTCAGCAGCTTATTAGCACTACTAGCAGAAAACGTCCGTAAAGTAATGCTAGCATGCTAACGCTTAACTCGTCCAAAGTGGCTCTTTGTGGTACAAGTAGCCAACTTCTGCACCTGGTAAGAGGTTTGTTGTGGTGTAGGAACGTCGTAGTAGAAGTTGGCGTTTGCAGTTTCTAGCTGTGACACAGAGCAGTTCGTATGCTAGCCAGCTAGCTAACGTTAGCTTGTGGAGCTAGCGCAGCTCCGCTTCTGTTTTTGTTGTTGTGAGATGGAGGGCGGAACCCAGAGAGAAGAGGCCTCTGTCAAAACACACCGAGCAACGACCGCGACCGGCGGACTCACCAGTGAAGGAAGTCACGGTAACTTAGGAGCCAGAGATTCATCCAAAGCCTGTGCAATTATCAAGCAGCAAATAAACCTCGCCCAAATAAACATTAGTCATATCCGAGCCGAGGCCAGCTTCACTGCGTCCCTTTCCAGCAGCGAGTCGTCGTCGCCATCGTCGCGAGTTCTCCAACCCAGCAAGCTACGTGTGTGTTGCGTCATCACGTCAGAGTAATAATCCGCGCGGGGGAGGGGCCAAGACGCACCATGTGGTACTACCATGTCAACATTGGGCCTGGACTCCCAGATTTCCCCCTGTAGATACACTGAATTCACCTATTTACAGTTAATACAGCAACAGAGTGAAAATGGATAAATGCTTCAATTAGATCAATCAATCTTTTTTTTGTATAGCGACCATTCATATCAAAATACTTAACAAAAGAGAAGGTCAAATAACTTACTCTTTGTAATAATATGTTACAAAAGACCCAACATTAATCCATCATGAGCACTAAGCAATAGATGAGGATTAAAGATGCTGTTTATTGTTTCTGAAAACAGTGAGCCTATAACAGAGAAGAGATAGTTTTTCATATGTATTTATATTATTGGTTTTGAGGGATGAGATGGTGTCAGAGCAACACACATTTCATTGCACTGACTGAACACTGGTCCGTATGACTAATTAAGTTTAATTAATAGTGTGGTTTTAAAGATGTACATTTGTGATTCGCTGCTCATGAGTTTGTGTGCGCTAATCTGAACTGTGATACGTTTTTCCACATGCACTTTGAAGAAATAAAAACACAACACGGTAGGATCTTAATCAATTATGTATTGAATGATGGCTTACATATGCAAACTCAATTCCAAGACGCTTGGCATACCTTTATTCATTCTTTGACATTTAATAGGCTGACACTCGAGGCATTAGACAGAAATATAAGACTGCAGGAAAAGTCTCCTGATTGGCTCTCAGCTGACTTTCAAATTAAAAGCTGTCCTTGTGACAAACCCTTCGTGTCAGAGTTATTTCTACTGCCTATTTCCAACTCTGAACACAAGCATTGAAATTTTGCCAACCAATTACCTCATGATTTAGTGACAAATGTCAATTATAAAATAAAACCCTCGGATGTGTAGGACTTTTAGTACAAAAAGCTTTGCTTTTTTTATCTGAACTGTTACAAAAAGCCCTACACCCATCAACACACTTTTCCACAATGCATTTGTTCTGTGAGGATAATGATATGGCACAAAGTAATTAAAATTTTACCTGAAAGTCACGTTTACTGGGTCCTTGTAGGTTCTGATTTGACAGGAGTCATCATGACTTTGTGAGAGCCAAATTGATCAGCTGCACCATGCACTAATTCAAGATGATTTTAAGTGCTAATTCAATGTCTCTGTGCAAGAACAACACAAAAAAAACACAGTCTATCCCTTGTCATAAGACTAAATTGGATTTGCATGCAAAACAATGAGATGGGCTTGACATGGGGAGATAATGACGTTGGTAAATACACATCTCTATCAGTCATATGTTACCATGAAAGAGAATGAAATTTCCACATAAGAAATGCCACTTCAAATCTTACAGTATATTATGCACAAAAAATGGTGGTACCAAACCAGAGAAAAATCTTCTGAGGCTCCAAGATAGAAAAAAAAAGTATTTTAGAGAACAAAGTCTACTGATCTCGAAAAATGCAACCCATTAGCTTCATCCTGGCCGTTCGCATGGACGCTTTGTGTTTGGACCAATCTGTGTAATGAATTACAAAACAGCTCCCGCCCTCCAACAAACCACCTCTATCTGTGGAGAGTGTACTTCCCATATACTCACAACTTCCACAGGTCCATTGAATCTATCATGGAGTCATTCTCGACTCCACACTCTGTTTATCAAAGTCACCACGATGGATGAGACCAACTGTTTCAGTAAAGCTTTAGAAAGCAAGACTACCCTGAGAGAAGGTCGAAAACGTGGGCAAGCTTGCCAGACCAGCACTGGCTTTGATGGGTTTGGTTTATTAAATCTGTACACTCTATTTCAATATAATCAGCACATTTTGTTCCAAGAATGTAAGATATCTTTTTTTTAGTAATTGTGTAATATATATCTCTACATAATACAATCCAAGTCCTCTGAACTATGTAGACATGTGCAAGTGTTTACTACCAACTTCGACGATACAGTAAAGGCAAAGACTTGTGGACACTAAGTTAGGATAATGTTGATATTTGAAATTTTTTGAGTCCTCACAATTATCAAAATCTAAGTGCTGTAAGTAGTTCATACACGAGGTATCGAATATCTAAGTCAATTGTTTTGAGTATAAAATAGAGGCAAAATACATAAAGAACATTTTGCAAGCATGACAAAAAAACTTCTACGGACACAATACACAAGTGGTCAAGATAATATGAGGGGGTACCTGTAACCTTTTGCATCCTTGAGTGAAGCATACTTACAGAACGGATGTTTTCGTGTTGATGTCAGGTCATACTGTGTCATGCTTTCACACGTTGTGAGCTTTTAGCCCCATGGGAGATCCAAACACAGCGCTGTAGCATAGCAACATTTGGAAGTCAATTTGCCCAGCTTGACCGCACATCGTCAACGTGTTTGATCAAGTACACATTATTCTATTTACAGTAAATGACCCATGTGGGGAAGTGCACTCAATCTGAGGAGGATCATAACACGCTAATAGAAAGAAATTATTAGCTCCCTTTCTGTTATAACAGCAGCATATTCTTTGTAAATGACAGTTCATGAATGATCTCTCTCTCCTGCTCGGGTATGATGCAGCACACTTCCCCTTAAGTAATATAAATAAGTGTGGGTCATGTTGATGTCTACGAATGGATCGAATGGTCATAGCATGATGTGCATCAACATAATGTGAGGTAAACCAGGTGTCCTGTGTCGTGGCCTGTCACAGTCTGAGAACCAGTGCCTTAGAGGGTCAGAGAGGTAAGTCCGAAACAAAGCATGTAAACTGTGCTCGTGTGTAGTGAAGGTTTCACGTACTACAAAGAGCACAAGGGCCCTAAACTGTAAACCTCAAGAATTATTCAAAGAAACAAAAATACTCGGAGTACTCTATTCATTCGATTTGACATGTCCTTTTTTCTGGTTTTTTGAACGCTTTTCAGCTTTTTTTTCTCTTGTTTTCACTCAAGTAAATCACAGGTGACTAACTACGGAGGATAACAGGGTCAGGTGAGTACCATGCTACATCAGGTTTAGAGAAGGCTATTGCAGACATTTCTACAACATGTACAACCACATTTTATACGTGTGAGTTACAAATATTTCAAAACATATCACCAAGAAACTAAGTACAGACGAGATGTTAAATATTTAGAGTCTTAAAGGACTATCCCTCAGTCAGTAATAGGATTTCATGTTACTCGACTTCAACTGTCCAGTCTTACAGACAAAATCTGAAAAAATGCTATTCAAAAAGTAGCAAATTTGGTCAATGTCTCTTTTCAAATAGTTATAGTGCTTTTAATGGCTTAAGACAGGGGTCTTTTATAATCTCACCCAGTGGCAATCTACAGAACTGTAGTGTACATTTGATGACACCATAGCTGCAAAAGTCTTATGTCAAGTCCAATAGGTAAAACGACAGCTAGTGCTGTCACACATATTTAAAAGTAGTATGCGTTATCAAAAGAAAAAGCAATTAGGAGTTTTTTCAATAAACTTTTTTCTACTCTTAGTTCTTGTAGGGAGTTCTTCCCCATGTTTAGCTCTGCATTTCCATCTCCTACAACTCTGCTCTCTTAGAGGTCAGGCCTTCAAAAGCCAGGCTCTGATCCAAGTCTTCAGGAAGCTTCTTTTTGAGATTCTTCTGTGTGCCGTGACTAGATACAAGTAAAAGGGGACTTAAAACTCCCACTCCAGAGTTTCTTCACGATTGGCTGCCCTCTCAAGCCTATGGATGATGTTATTGAGGTTAGCCATTTTCTCATTGCGTCTCTGAGAGCTTCTGTTGAGTTTGGGGCTTTGGAAAGGAGGGAGCGGGTTTGGGTCCAGGCTGTGATTGGTGCTCGTTGATGGCCGGTTGGGCAAAGTGGGTGAGATGGGAGCAGAAGAGGAGGGGACAGGGGAGACTGACATCATGAGGCCGGGTGAGGATGCAGCAGAGGGCGAGTTAAGAGAAACCTCCAGGCTGCTGCGACAGGGCTCTGATGAAGCCTTGAAACTGACCGGGTCAACAGGTGACTTTCTGGTGTCTTCCCCGTCATGCCTGGACTGGTTGGATTTCTGGGGACCATCTATGGAGACTGCCACATGGTAGAGCCCGTTAGTCTGGCCGCTCATCCCCTCCTCCAGCCTAAGGTTCTGGCCAGCCAATTGAGGCTCATGGCAGCTGGCAAAACTGTCCTCATGTTCACTTTTCAATTGGGGGAACTGTGATGATGTGGAAAAACACTGAACTCTTGATTGTTTTACAGAGCCCTCCCTTGCCTCCTCCCCATCCTCCTCCCTGTCTGTTGCTTCCAGTTTAACATGTGGCTGTGGAGTGTTGGCGTTAAGAGGAAGGCTGAAGTGGATGTGTCCTGAGGGATGCTGCGGCCTCCTTTCCTCTCCATCAGAGTTGGGGCTCCGTGTCATAGATGGGGAGTAGCTGTGGTGCTCAGCATCTGTGTCATTGTCTGGCAGACCCTCCATCAGCACCTCTCGTCGCATCCTGGACCTGTACACAACACTTCAGTTAGAAAATCACTTAAAGGGTCAAGCCTTCCAAGTTAACTTACAAAATGTACATTGCAAGATTTTTTTTGCAGGTTAAGTTTCTGTATATAAGTAAAGAAAGAACAGCAAATGTTACAAACGTTCGTTGTACTGGCCTGTAGTTGTGGAACCAGTTAATGACAGTGTTGGTTTTGAGTTTGAGCTGGGATGCCAATATCTCAATGGTGTTCTGAGAGGGGTAGGGCTCCATGAGGTAGGCCTTTCTCAGTGCTTCTTTCTCCTCAGCTCCCAGCACCACACGAGGCTTCTTCACCTGGCTGTAGGGGCACAAGTCCAGCATGCCTAAGGCTGGACTCACGCACTCTGAGCGGTTGCTGGGTGAGTCGCTATCCGAGCCGGTGCTCAGCAGCCCATAGCGCCTCTTCAGATAGGCTTGAGAAAATAAAGTGATATCCAGCATTAGGTGATGACAAACGCATATTCTCAAACTAGAAAGGAAATATAATAGGTTCAGATGTCCTCACCTTTCTTCTCCATCTTCTTCATGGCCCTCAGCTTGTCCACATTATGAGGATCATTGAGCCACAGCTGCATGCGAACAAATGGCTCCCTGCCTTTAAGACTGAGTTTGTGCCAAGGTTTGGGCCTTGAGAGCAGGTCGGACACGGAGCCTTGGGTCAAACCCAGGATGGTCTCCCCGAAAAGACGCTGGCCTGCAGGACACAAACACACACAGTGATGTAGGACTTGTGTCTGCGTTCCCAGGAGCAATAACTCAACCCCAAAGAATGATCTCAAACCCACCTAGGTTGTTGTCTGTTAGCACCTCCTTGACCTTCTTGGTGATGGCATATGTGTCTAGCTCTGAAGACATGGCCACCAGCTCCTGGATACCCAGAGGGTTTGTGGGCTGATGCAGAGACATGAGGCTGGGAGTGGATTTCCCTCCCTCTGGGTGAGGAGGTAACCCCAGGCCGAGGCTCTCAGGCTGCTGGTTCTCCTTGCTGCTCTCCAGGGACAGGCTGACTGGCTCAACCAGTGGACTTGGGTGGCTCTCGGCTGGGCTAGGAGGTGGGGAGGGTGAGGACTGGGCCGTCACTGGGCTTTTTTCTGAAAGGGAGGAGGCATCAGATAATCATTAAAACATTAGGTTACATGTGGGCAGAGAAGAAGTCCCACTGTATTCGAGTGGGGTTAGAAAAAATGTAATTTAAATATTGGTCAAGCATCCCAAATGTTATCCCTGCTTGTACATCTCCACTCTCGTGAGTATGTGTGTTATTTGCAGTCTCACCCTGAGCGTGGACCTGGTTCGGGGGCTGACTGAGACTCTGGCCTAGCTGGTCCAGTAACCACAGCTGCATGCGGATGAAGGGCTCCCTGCCTTTCTGGGTCAGCTTGCTCCATGGTTTGGGCCGAGACAGCATGTCACTCACGCTGCCCTGAGAAAGCCCGAGCACCTGTGCAGTAAAACACAGGTTACTAACATGTGACAGCCCCTGCACTCTCTAACAAACATTGATTTGTATTCATTAGATCCAGAAATGTGTCTCTTTGCATAGATATGGCTGGAGTGATCAATTCCAGCCAACCACCACTAGAGGGAAGCAAAACATCACAAATGTTAATGTGGAGCCTCTCCAGATAATTCAACAGAGTTGCAGCACATTGCATAGGACAATAATCATGAATGTGTTTACTACAATGTGAGGGGACATAATCCATGGGATCAAAAATAAAGGAATACTGTTTCCTCGCCTTTTTCAGAAAGCGGCTTCATGTCATGTTAGTTTATTTAAAACTCGCCAAACTGTCTTCAACCAACGCCGAACTCAGCTGAAAGATATTTTTCAACAGTCGAACTGACAGTCCGAATATGTCCCACAGAAAATACCAAGATGGAAAATAAAATATGAACAAGAGCACATGTGAAACCTGAATGTGTTATCTGTTCTACAAAGGATCAAAGAAAGTTGTTGCTGTGATTAATTTGTTTTTTGATTAAATGTAATACTTGACATTTTAAAGTCATAATTTTTAATTCATTAAATAAATCCTTATCATAAATCAATTGGTCACCACACAATACCTTTACACCCATTTTCACACAAATAAACCGACATCTACTAATTAATCAGCCTGGAAAGACGTTTACAGACACCAGGGTTGCCAGGTTTGCAGTTTTCACGTGGAATTGGCCTACTTTTTAGGTGCTGCCGCAAGTAGTTTTTTGTTGTCCGCGGGTTGAGTGGACCTATTTTTTATATACATTTTTGATGTACATTAATAATAAATATCAATAAAATAAATAAACTATTTTGTTAATGCCAAAAATCCAACCAAATCCACAAACAGGTACACGTGGAATATGTCCCACAGCCAAACACATATGCACTCACACAGACACACAGTCCCGCTGTGCCCGCACACACACACACACACACACACACACACACACACACACACACACACACATACACACACACACACACACACACACACACACACACACACACACACACACACACACACACACACACACACACACACACACACACACACACACACACACACACACACACACACACACACACACACACACACACACACACACACACACACACACACACACACACACACACAACACACACACAAACACACACACACACACAGACTCAGCCCTTGACAGATGTTTCATGGGCTTATTTTGATTTCCGGCATTGGGCTGGCCATTGGGCTTGTATTGTCACACAGACCTGGCAACCCTGACAGCCACCAAACCACAGTCGGAGCATTCAATATGGAGAATACAGGGACACAGGTACGCCTTGGAGCAAGCCTCTCAAATTACCAATTCAACGAGAAAGTAAGAAAGAACCACAGCAGGCGACCCAGAGGAAAGCAGGCCCCTACAAAGACGTTTTGAAGTCTTCACAATTAGAAGAAGATGGAAAATAAGGCTTCTACAGAGAGCTGCAGCGCCCTTACATTAGAGGAAGGAAGTGAAAGTTTGTCTAGTCATGTTACACAAGTCAATATTACATGTAGTCTGAAGAAGTGAAAATTCAGTGTAATAAATGTGCAATACACAGGGCCACAGGAAGAGGGCAATAGCTTTCAGATGCTACTCTCTATTAGCAGCTTGTGTTACAGTATGCATGTGTTATCAGTAAAACAGAGCAACATCTGACCTTTTCACCAAAGATCCTTTGACAGATGCCATTCTTTGCCAGCTTCTCCTTCACCTGCCTGGTCAGCTCGATGGTGTCCACCTCTCTGTACATGTACATCTCATACTGCTCTGGAGTCAGCGGCGGCACAGTGGGTTTAAGGGCACGGGGGGATGTATGCTGGATAGTATGAAAGCCTTCCAGAACCAGGGCCAGGAGACTCCCCGCTTACGGACGTGTCTGACTCCACTTTCACTTCTACTGGCCGGCCCAGCCCCAGCTCGTCGTCAGCTGCGGAGGCCTCCTCACTGTTGGGGAGACATTCACCGTTCTCCAGGCGCGGCCAGGACCGGGGCAAGGCAGAGGGCCCAGAAGAGGAGGAAGACAAGGAGGGAGAAACTGAATTGAAGGGCCTAGAGCTGCCTACAATACCATGCACCATTGACCCTCGCTCCTGAGACCAGTGCTGGTCAAAGTAAGTGCCCGCTTCACCAATCTCAGATTTGACTTTGCGTATGATGTTCTGGACAAAGGCAGCTGGGGAGAGGACACTTAGGGGTGTCTGGGGGCTGCTGATGGGGTTGGCCATGCAGACAGTAACACAGCCTCCTTCCTCCTGTTTGATGGAGATGGGTAAAGGCAGGCCTCGAGAACGCTCAGGGGGGCCCAGATGCTCTACCTGAGCTCCTGAGTTGGCAGTAGAAGGCCTCCCGCAGGCCTCCATCTCCATCAGGGCATGATGTTGGGCCTCCATCTCCCTCCTGGCCTGTTCGAGGATGCTCTTTATGGTATCGTCAGAGCTGCTGCCTGCCCCGTTACTGCTTCTCCCTGACGAGCTGTTCAGAGACGACTTGACATCACCTAAACAAGAAAGGCCCACAAGACGATGCAGATGCATTTTTTAAAAACACTTTCCAATTTAAAAGCAAAATAACTGCGATCAAAATGAAATAAAAACAGTTATCAACATTTCAAATTGAATTCAATGAAAATCTATCAAAATGGCTTTTAGGTATGACTCGCTGCTCCATCCTTACCTCCCCTCTGGGACTGGATCTCCTTCTTGGCCTGCTCAAGGATATTCCTAATGGCGTCGTCTGACCCAGTTTCAGGAGTTCGGATGCGCGGAGTGATGCTCCCTGCCACAGAGGGTAACAGAGAGAGATAGAGAGAGAGCAGAGAGGAGGGGGTGAGTGGGATGGTTGATCAGAGAGCAGTTCCAAGGCTTTGCTTTTGACTGGTAGATCAATGGCTGCCTTTGAGCGCGTGCTGTCTGAGGTTGCAGTATACGGGAAGCTCAACTTTCAAAAGCTGTGAATCTGGGGAGAAAACAAAGTTTAAAAGTAACACTACAAACATTGCAAAGGAAGCCGCGAAGAAGTCAAGGATGGGGTCCAAGTAGATTAGAAGGTTTAAAATGTACACAGGTCCAGAAGTTAAGCCACCAAAACAGGATGGCATGATCACATCTCTTCCTTAAAGTTATTGGTACACCGCAAATCCCTTAAACACTCTCATACGAACTTTTTCAAACACCCTCGCTCCTGATCTGGTAACTCGAACCATCCTTTTAAACTGTATATCTAAATCTTCTGTTTTCAAAGTGTGAGGGTTAAAGATGCTGAACTCTCTTCTGTTAATGACTGAAGTTTGAAAAATTAGGTCACAGGTATGTAACTTCATTTTTTTAAACTATGCAATTATTGTAAACCAGACAGCAGTATTTAAAATGAACCAGTGTTATAGTGTTTGTTTAATGTGTGGAAGGAGGTGACTTGAAATATCTGAATCCACTCACCTCTCTGGCGGACCTGGATGGTCCTCAGAGCCAAAATATTCTGTTCATCAGAGAGGAACTGTTTCATCTTATTAAAGGGTTCTTTGCCTTTCACAGTCAGCTTCCTCCAGGGTTTGGGTCTCGCAAGGATCTCACTGACTGAGCCCTGAGAGAGGCCCAGGACATAGTGGCCAAACACACGCTGGCCAATGTTATGCTTCAGCAGCTGCTCTTTCACCTGGAAAGCGATCTCTGCAGTGTCGAGTTGGTCCTCGTCTCCTGCGGTTGAGCTGCCGCTCTCTGACTGGTCACTTGGCAAGCCGGCATCGATGCTGCATGTGCCCACAGACCCTTGGGTGGCTGACATGAGGGCAACTTTGGCTGCATAGAGGGCAGTGGGAAAAGCCATGAAGCCTTCCTTTTTAAATTGTGGCGAGAGCAGCTGCTTGTGAAGGATATGGTCTCCTGAAAGCCTCTCCCCAGAGCACGGTGACACAGAGAAGGGACGGGGGAGATCGTGGTTGGAGGAGGAGCCATCCAGAGTGGGGCCGGGGCTGGGAGAGGCACGGCCATCTGCCTGAGACGAGGATGAATGGGAGCCTGGCGGCCGGCCTCTCTCCCTACCTGCATCCTCAGACTTGTCATCATCTGATGAAAGAAAATACATTCTCACTGACAGAGCGTATTGATCGATTGATTAGTTGGATGATTGATTGGTTGGATGATTGACTCATTGATTGTTTCGATTGATTGGTTTATGGATTGATTGACTGATTGATCAAATTATTGATTGATTAAATAATCAAACCAATCGTTTTTTGATGGGCTGACGTCTCATATCTTTTGAATGAACTCATTTGCCCTGCAAACTCAGAACTCACCTTCAAGTCTCACTTTATGCCTGACCGATGAGCTATGAGTCATCGACTATGCAGAGTTTTCAGAAGACCTTAAAACTATTGAACTCACCAATGCTGTGCAAAAGGTGGGCTTTATCCACCAGGTATTTGTGAGACGGCAGGAAGGCTTCTTTATCCAGCAGAAGAGCCTCTGCAGCCTTTGCAGAATCCTTTGAACACACACACACACACACATTACGCTGTTGATTTTCAATTAAATCAATTACAGGTGCTTTAGATATCCTTGTTTGGATGACGCCTACAGTGGCACTGCTGTGGTTTTTTACACAGAGCACTGGAGAAACCAAATGTGTAGTTTGAGTTTCAGAAGATGGCGCAGGAGTATAAATACCTGGGAGGAGCTGCCATTGGCTGAAGCCTGCTTCATTACCTTTAGGATGCTAGATACAGAAACAAACAACATAGGAAAGTAACATTTTTGGATTTGAGTTGTATTTATGTAAACCGCACATTCAGATCAAAATACTGTAATAAATAATCACCTGAGTTCAGTTTTAATCTCTTCATAGTCCATCTGGGATTGCAGCTTTGTTTCTAATCTCTGAAGAGGAGAAAAGACAGCAGCATGTTTACCTCATATTAATAAGACTCTTATGTTTTATGAGGATCTCTGAAGACAGGGGCGGGTCCAGACTTTTTGGACTGGGGGGGCCCAAATGGGGCAGTGACATGTGCAGGGGTGGCCTGAAGTTTGTATGCGCACACATGAATGAAGAGCATTTATTTAACTCTTCTGTCTGCATTAATCACGTCGACTTTTTAGTACCAAAAGATAGCAGAAACATAAACATCTTCTAAGCTTCATTCTTCAAGGACTCAAAACAAATATGGACGTCCAAAGTTACAATTTAAACAAACATCTGCACACTGAAAACTATGAGCTGTTTGTTACAACACAGCCTGAATCGTGGATTTCAACACAAGTCCCACCTCTGACAGGGCAAATAGCCAATCACAGCCAAGGATTTTGGAGTAGCCAATAAGATTTCAAGGGGAGCCATAATACCCCTGGCCACCCCTTTAGACACACCCCTGTCTCAGGAGGTTTTCACCTTGTTGTGTAACATCTTCTATGTACCAGCCACTCACCTCAATAGCTTCAGTTTTATATGCCAGCTGGCGTTCCAGCTCTAGAATCTGATTGGCTGAGGTCTCTTGAACTTCCTGTAGTGTGAACTGCAGCCGCTGAATGTTTTCAAGCAGACGGAGGATTTCACGATCTTTAGCCAGCAATGCAGCTTCCAACTGGGAGGGTAACAACTCACCCTTCTCGTTGCTCTCCTGGGAAGAAGAAAGGGGCGCATTACAAAACACGGAAGAGGAAACAAGGCGTGAGAGATGTGAGGAGGGGAGAAAATGTTAATATCCCTCTGAAGTGTTTATACAGTTAACATTCTGAAAGAGCCAAGAGTTAAGTTGAGATCTATCCATCCGTCTGGAGCTGGGGATCGAACCCTGACCTTCCAGTTGAGGGACGACCAACTCTACCAACTGAGCCACAGCCGCCCCTTATGGTAAATGGTAAATGGACTTGAGCTTATATAGCGCTTTTCTAGTCTTCTTTTACACTGCCACACCTACGCATTCACACACTGATGGCAGAGGTCGCTATGTAGTAAGACCATCAGATGTAACTAAATCTCATTCCTACGCATTCATACGCCGCTGACGAAGCAGCGGGAGCAATTCGGGGTTAAGTGTCTTGCCCAAGAACACATCGGACATGTTGCTGCAGCAGCTGGGGATCGAACACCCAACCTTCTGGTTGAGAGAGGACGACACAGCCGCCCCTAATAATATGAGCAATGAAATAGTTTTATTAGAATTCACATGCTTATATTTTAGTATTTGCAGTGATCCATAAAAGGTCCCTGAGTGGTCAGAGAAATCAATCTGTATTCAGAATTGGCTGTTTAGACAATCTACAAAAAAAATCAAGCTACAGAGAAAGTTTGGCCTTTTTTTTAGCAGTTAAGAAAGATACACAAACGATGTGTTGCTGCTCAGTATAAGGAATGTAACACACTACAAGGTAGGTTACTTTAACCAGGACATCATATTTTGAAACAGATTGTATAAACCTGCAAGAAATGTCTGAAAGTGGCCACACATCTGAAACCATGTCACAGACGGGGACACATTATTCTCACCCTGCTAGTGCCCTCAGCTGGACGGCATTTCCCCGTGTTGGGACTCTGGCCACCGGCTAACTGCTCCTTTAGCCGCTCCACTTCCCTCTGGGCCATCTCGGCTCTCTGCGCACAAACATGGTATAACAACATTACAGTTTTCATACAGCAGCCACATCAATCGGCTAATGAGATGATCAAGGTGAGAGCATATACATAAATCATAGTTGCTCTGAAATATTACAGCCAAGTGAAAACCTGAGAAGGGGCCCATGCGAGCGAGTGCAGCCTCCACTTTATTCTGCTGAGGGGGCTGTTAAATCAGCCCATTTTATTCCCCAAACTGTTTACCTGCTCTGTCACACCCGGCCTGCTAATTAATGATTCATTTTCAGAACATTTATCCAGGAGCTGCTGCAAGAGAGCAGCAGAGTGATATAAGAAAAAGAGCAGGAGAGAGGAAAGCAGAGGGGAGAAGAAAGGAGCACAAGAAAAGAGGAATCACCGGGATAGGAAGCAATCAAGGCAGTGAGATAACTAAGACCCCCACGTTCAGTGCTCTCGCATCGGTAGCGCTCGGCAGTCTCCTGTTCTCTGCTGAGTGGAGCCGTGCTGCCATAGCGCGCCCACCGACGGGGGCTCAGGTTTACACACGCTAATCACACACTCAGGGGAGGTGAGGTAGAAGTGGAAGGTGTGGGGGGGACAGGACGGAGGGTGTCTAATTAAAGTCGAGGCTTGATTACAGGAATCATTACCTTAACGAAGGAGCAGCTCATCAGAGGAGTGCAGAGGAAGAAAGAACTCACCTGGTTTGCTTTCTCGAGATCTGTCATGATGGCGTTGACCTCCTCTGCCCTGCAAACAGAAAACCACCGGATTAGTGAGGAGACTCTCTCGATCTCCAATGGACCCCAAACACATAGAAAATAACAAAGACCAACTTTAGTTATGAACACGTTTACTTAATCATAACACTAATATGTGTCCCTAGTCTGTCTACAAACTCTAACAAGTCCATCCTCTCCGTCTTTTAACTGCTCCACTTTTCAGAAAATGTGTGCTCAAAAAGGCCGTTTGGAGATTTTCCCTTCATGACATCACAAAGGGCAGTAACCCCTCCCCCAGGTGGGTGACACTCCCACAGCTAGTTGTTTATTCTGCCCTCTGAGTCTGCCTTCTCAGCGTAAACAATAGGGCATGGAGCGAGAAAGCCCGAGCCACCCAAGCCCTTCCAGAGAGGGGCGTGGTCAGACACAGCTCATTTACATTTAAAGCTACAGACACAGAAACAGCCTGTTCCGAGCAGGGCTGAAATAGAGGGGTTTATAGGCATGATCAAATACAGGATCAGAGTGGATTTATAACAAGAAACTTCACAGACATGTTTAACTAACTAAGTCTCAGAGCTCCCCAGAACAGAGTCCTTCTTTTCTATCACTGTGACTACAGGGAGAAACTGAGGAGGATTATCTACGGTGCGCCTAAAGGGACAAAATAGCATAAGATTAATCTTGATTTAAAATAATGTATGCATTAATTTCAGACCTTACCTTGGCGTTTTCAACACTAACTGAACTGGTGTTTCATGGCTAAAAGAAACATTTGCTCGTATACTTAGAAGTGGTGCTAATGACATGATCTTTTTCCTCAGTTGTAGTCGTAGCCCCGCACTCAGTCTGTGCCGAAGGGATTCATTTTATGTACAACTCCTTATCTCTGAACTCTAACTTGCCTCCATACATCTAACAATCAGAGAAGTCTAATTTAAACACCAGCTCAGCACAATTATTCATGAGGTTTGTTTGATGTTCAACAGTTTGGTTTTACACATGAGACCTGATTTTCAAAAGGTACGGAGCGATGAATTAACAAGGATGCTGTGATCGATTTTAATTAGCTCATAGATTTATCACGTTTTGGGACACAGAAGTATTTTTTTTTTCACCAAAGAAAAAACACTTAAGACGTTTTAAATCCTCAACAATCAAACTGACTTCAGTCCAACCTTCATTTTCTTATGTGTGCACCCAACGACACTATTTTCTCACACCAGGCTGCAGAGGTAGATAAATTAGATGTGATCAATAGAATCATTGAGTTATGCAAAGTGTTAAAGCACTCCCTGTTATTTCTAAAGTGAGGGGAATAACTTACATATTGGGACGGTTTTGGGCTTCACGTATTATTTACATGAATGATCACCAGTGCATGTGGTGCCGGGCTGGTTTCAGAGGGGGCCGGGGTACTATCAATAAGGCCAGGATAGATGTCACCCTGCTGACAGCAAACACTAACAGGTGTCAGCTCCACGCTTAATGAACTTGTGCAGTACGGAAAATGTTTTGTATTGATTACCTTCTCAGCTACTCCAGCTGAAGCAGACAAATTGTCTTTCTTATCAACACTGAGGAAACAGTCAGGGAGAGTAATAGAGGATGTCCTGGTAATCGCAGGCTCGGGGTCAGAGAGGGATAACTGCAGCTGGAGATCTGGGGTCAGTGGTTCAACTGGAAGCCCAGAGGAATGTCACCAGGACACACACACTCACAGTACGACAAACCAATAACAGAGAAGGTCTTTCGTGCTTGTACTTCACGTGAAAAGTATGGCTAAAGCTGAAAATGTGTCCAGACCAACAAAATGGAAGGCAGTGGGTCTAGAAACATCAGTTCAATTGTGGCATGGATTAAGCCTGGGAGAGAAATCCATTAGCAGCGACTGACTGTGCTCTGGAGCACAACCCAAACAAAGGAGTGTTTACTTTGAATGTCTATCGACATCCCTCATACAGGCTCAGATTCATTTCAGGCGTGCCGTGGATACATTGCGCTCAAAGACCAGGACAAGGTAGAGTGTTTTCTGAAGCAATCTTTAAATGGAGCAATTCTTCTTGAGGGCTGTCAAGGCCCAGCTGCCAGAGAAGGCAAACACAGACCTCGCTCATCGACCTGCATTAGTGGCTGAGTCACTCTCACTCTGAGCCTTTGCAATGGCATTCCTCCGCTCCACACTGGACATTAGTTCACGTAGGTAAAATAACGAAGAGCAGCTTCAGCACTTCACACGGTACAATGAGGACCAGTGAGGAAGGCCACAAAGACAGCGGCATGTAAGCAACACGACTAAAGAGTGGGAGCTCTTAAATAAGTTAACACAGAGAATACAAATCAGGGGTGGAGTCTTACTTGTTGGCAATCTCTTGGTTGTATTTACACCGCAGGTCCAGCAGCTCTGTCTGTGCAGTGTTCAAAGCTGTTGAGAGGCAGACAGGAGAGGTGAGATATTAACATAAAGAATTATATTTATATGGGGCGCCGTGTGGCCCTGGTGCTACAGTCCTCGTCGCTGTGGTCACAGGTTAGAGTCCAGATCCTGATGCTGTTGGCTGCATGTCACCCCTTATTCTCTCTCCCCATATTTCCTGTCTCTCTGTATCAATCCTTTCTAAAAAAGACTGAGAAATAATCTTTAAAATATACAGTAACTCTTACCTTACAGCTACATACCGAACATCTTTGTAGATAAGTTAAAAAATAACGAAAACCAATGTTTTACTGTCACACATGGCAAAAATCAGGCATTAAAGGATCAATCAGTGAGATGTGTGGTGAGTGAAATGATAAAGTGACTTCACTCTATGATCACACATTAAGGAAACATGCTATGTTGAAGTGCTGGCTTCTTTTTTTATTTAGTGATGCAGGACAGTACAAGACAAGTGAGAGACATGACAAGAGCAATACTATGTGAGGATGTGATAATGTGTGTTAACATTTAAGACCAAAGAACGGAAACGAGCAGGAACTAATGACATATTGAAACATTGTATTTTGAGGGTGTTGAAGGGCTACGTGTGTGTGTGTGTGTGTGTGTGTGTGTGTGTGTGTGTGTGTGTGTGTGTGTGTGTGTGTGTGTGTGTGTGTGTGTGTGTGTGTGTGTGTGTGTGTGTAAGAGGGGGTGGTTTGAAAGTAACTGGGAGGAGGAGAAGATGAGTGAGGAAAAAATAATAATAACTTTTTTTTAATTTAGGAGGAGATTCAGCTAAATAAGTTAATTAAGAGAAAATAATAAAAAATAACATAAATAAAGTAGTAGAAAAATATATATATATTTCTTCTTTTAACCCCCTCCCCTCGCCCTCCTGTGTTGAAGTGCTGGCTTCTCTGACAACAATGCAGCAGCCAGTATGTCCTCCTTCTAACTTTAGATTCTGGTCCTGAATGGTCTGGATTTGTTTGGACCAGAGAAGGTAGGCGGTTTTAAGGCACCCCCCACACGGCCGTTTTGGACGCCCCTCGGTTTGCCAGATATGAGAGCAGTTATCAGGTCAAACCAACAGGTGTTGCAGCGATGGAAGCGGGCAAGAGAACTGGTTCAGATAGAAGTGATTGTACCCGACCTAAAAAGCCTCTGCATGTTTCTAATAAGCTCCACGAGCAGAAACGTGCTCAAACTAGGATCAATATTGGAGATGCTTTTGAAAAATGGAGAGAGGTTAGAACGCAGAAAGGTTTACAGACCGATGCAGAGCTGGCTAAACACTGAAGCTTCAGTGTCCACCACATGGTGACCTGTGTGAGCGTTGACTCCAGAGAGGAGACAGCTCTCTCACATGTTTGAATTTGGACTACCCATTTTGGTACCCATTTTTAACACTAGGTGTCAGAGTTACATATCGCTCCTTTAAAAATAAGTTGGTGTGACTTTTTGTTTTGCCGACAAAGCAGCAACAGGCAGCGAGTATTTCAGCAGACAGGCAGCATACGTAGATAATTAAATTAAAGAGTCGGTGATGAAGAAGAACTTACATGAATGCAGAACCTTGATCTTCTCTTCAGCCTCTGAGAGCCTGTCAGCTGAACTTACACCGGCGCTCTCCTCCTCCTCTCTGAAAAAAGAAACCCCGTCAGTCACTTCACTAAAAACATGGGCTCTCATTTAACGCTACAACATGAAACTTTACGCTCGTAGAATAAAAGAAAGTACTCTAATTTTTTTTTAACTTGACTAGAAAACAAGCATGGGATTCATGTGTTCCTCCTTTAAAACACAGCTGTTACATTAATTACTTCACGCATAGCAACGGTCTGCTAATCCTAGAAAGAACACTGTTGCTATGTGGAACAGACCGTTGCTAGGCGACGCTGCTCTGATCACAGACTTACTGTAATCATATCAATCCACAGAGAGAAGTTCAGTAAAGGTGATGTCAGTCTGTTCACCGTGACAACAAGAGAGGAAGGAGTCGATAACAGTCATGAAATGAGGTTAAAATGTAATCTGGAAGAAAATGACCTTCTCATTTCGTTTAACAACATGGGTCTCATATGCACGTCTGTCTCGATCACTCTTAATTTAAATGAATTAATAAACAGATATTATAGTGTTGATGTTGGTACCTCCCATACATAGGGGAACCCCTACATATGAGTACTGTTGTAATGTGTGTATATCTTGCATTGTGTATTTAGTTTTTGTACTTTTTGTCTATTTGTGCTCTGTGGCCGTCTGATTTGAGGCGTAGAAAACATGTTGAACTGTCTCCCTACACGCTCATGAACATCAATTTAACTACACATCCTCCTCACAGATTGTATGCAGTTATTAAGATATATATTGTCGAGGATATTGAGCGGAAAAGGGATTCAAGAATATCTTGATATTTGCTGCAGAAATTCACTGTAGACCCTTATCGCTTTCTGTAACTGCACAGCTGTCTGATTTAATTTTACTACACTGAAGAAGGAACATGAAGTAAACACGTGACAGAAAACGGGGGCTTTCTGTAGACCGGTACATAAAAGGAAACTGTCGAGAGACTCGGCAGTAACGAGGACTCGGGCAGTAACTGAATATACTGAATTCAGAAGACCTCTGTGGAGGGTAACAGTTTGGACCGTTTAAGGGTCACAGTCTTTAAAGGCATGCTCTCTTTGGTTGTAAATCTGAAACTGTAGAAAATGTGGTGGTTTTTCAAAATGAAGTAAATATGTAACGACTGTTACTCCGAGGCTGAGAGCGTTTCATTGATTCTCACCCTCGGCCATCAGCTCGGTTCTGGTAGTTCTGTCGCGGGGAGCCTGGGGAGCCTGGGGCCCCAGAAGCCGGTGTGGTGTTGGGACTCATCAGGGAGGCTGGAGAGCCAGACTCTTGGGCCTGGTCTGTTGCCCCTGAGCCTGCTGGACCGTCCTCTGAGGGCTCTGGAAACAAGGCAGGTAGTTGTAAATGATAAATCCTCCAGAAAAAAAAAGGTTGAGTTAAAAGGCTGGCTGATCTCCAACATCATCAGAGTGATCTTATATACACCGGTAAATATAACTATGAATTTCCTATTGTAAGATTGAAATCAGGGGGACTATATTTCACGTCTTTGAGGGACTCACAGCCTCTCCGACACCCAGCCAGTTCAAAGAGACGAAGCACTTTCAGACCAGTACAGCAGAAGCTTCATATAAAGATTCTTATTTAAGAGAGATCGCTTCAGTATGTCGAGGAATTTGGCCACACCTGTCTTTTCAAGGCACTCCAGGTGTTTCTTCCAGTGCCCACTAA
>CM036534.1:4323238-4333238 GCA_020745685.1 Tautogolabrus adspersus | reverse complement strand
TGAGTGGACTTCAAGGTCCATAAACACGCTCTGCCGCCGCTGCTGCAACAAACAGTAACACTGCTGTAATATTGTTGTCAAGCACCCAAACTAGGTTGAGAGAACACTTAGTCTTTACTTTCACCTTCACTGACAATGTAAAGTGGCATACGGTATGTAGGATAAATTGCTGCCTCTATACCTCTACCTGTCAAGGATTTAGATTCCATTAGTAAAAACACAACTGTTTGCAACACATTCATAAACATGACTTTTGTGTTTGTAGAGCGTTTTAAACCAACGAGCATTTGATATTCAGATAGCAAACCGAAGTCTCACTTCACCTTGATGTGGAGAAGGAATGAGAAAATACTAAAATAAAGAGATAGGTGGAATGAAAAAAAAATGATTGCGGGAAGCAGCGGCTTTTGTGTATGAAGAAAACAAAGCTGAAAGAGAAACTTCTTAACCTGTTCGTTCTCATAGCTGTTCCACGTCTTTGTCTGACAGACAGAAGGACGGAGGAGAAATGACATCAATACCAACAGATTTTAAAGCTCAGAACAAAGAGCGAAGCCACGGCTAGATGGCATTTAAATTAACAGGAGAAGCTGCAGAGAGAAAAGAAGTGCCAACGACATGCAAACCAAACTTTACATCAAATGATACAAACACATTCTTATTTATGAGACATGTAAAACAAATCACAAGGAATTAACCTCGTCACACAGCCCTGACTATTGTTTTACTATTTTTAAATCCCATGGTTACATCTCTAATCTGCTCTCAGGCACCTACACACATACAGACATTCCTGCACACACACACACACACACACACACACACACACACACACACACACACACACACACACACACACACACACACACACACACACACACACACACACACACACACACACACACGCACACGCACACGCACACGCACACGCACACGCACACGCACACACACACACACACACACACACACACACACGGTTGCAGTCTTTTAAGAGCACACTCTTGCCTGCTCCCTCTGGGGTCTCCTACTCCACAGGGATCAGTTGGAGAGGCCCAGCTCTTTTATGAACATAATGCATTATTAAGCACCTCAAACATCTCCTGGGCCTTTGTTTATTACTGCTCTTATTAATCACTTGTGCATAATTTCGTCCCGCCCAGAGAGCTTTCATTTTCCATCAGCTTTCATATGTCGTTATTTTCCAGGAGACTGCCACAAACACACACGGCTATCCTTCTCCGCTCTCATCCTGACTGTAGGTACTCAGCTGCAAAATTACAATAAAGCCAGCCTGCTGTGCCTTGCAGGCCTCTCTGGCTTGTGCTTGTTTGTGTATATGAAGGGGTTGAAGAAGGACAAGTATTCTTTATGCGTTTGAATTACTAAGGTCGCTGCTTTCTGTTCTGATCATCTCGTAGCCCTGGGAGAAATCTGACGTGAAGGCACTTATAACCATCTCATAACAAAGAAAGACATGCGACTTAATGTGACAAAAAGCTGCTTCTGCATGTGCTCTGCTCTGCACTACCGCTGGTCACCACTAGCAAGCACTGTTGCCAAAACATTTCCACAACCGTGCACACAAAAATACAGCGAGACAAACACACACCTCAGACATGCCGTAGGCACAGCACACACACACACACTTAGGGGTGTATTCAGATCAGTATCTTCACAAACTCTCAGTGAGCTCCCCGCTCAGATAAAAGGAGCTGTGTTCTAAAAGAGAGGGGGAGCGGGGTGGATCCTGAGGGATAAGTGTGTGTACTGAGAGGAGGCAAGGAAGAGCAAACACCTGGAGCGTCAGTCTCAGGGCTACGCCCCTGGCGACAGGGCCTCGCTGCTCTCACAGAGGTGGCAACAAACGCCAACTTTCAAACGCCGCACACACACCAGGAGAGATGAGCAGAATGAGACAGTGAGGAGGAGAAGAAAATGAGAGCACACGTTAAGGTGCATCTCTGGGAAACCAATACATTTGGGCTGAAGCTGCCACAGTTTTTTTAGATTTCAGTGATCAGGATGTGTTTATCTGCACTGATCAAAACCATGCGGAGGTGATATAAACATTGTTAGGGAAACACTATTAACGGGCCTCTTTCAAGCTTCTGACTGGGTAGGAGTTACAGTGCACAGCATGGGGAGATGTCACAAGCAAATCAAAATATAGAGCACTAATGAAAGACTCCAGTGGTTTGACATTTTGGCTCAGGGGCCTCACAAAAGACAAGCGAAGAGAGAGAAAAATACTTCAATCAGCTGCATCAAGAAGTTGTTTGTGTTCTGTGAGGTTACAACTTGAACCGGAGCATTGTCTCTGAATTAACACAGCTTCAAGATTATCATGCTGGACTCTCTAACAGATATGTTATTTGTATTCTAACGTGCTCATGTGGGGGATAACTGATATGTGACCAGATGTTAATGATTGCAGGATACAACAGGTCACATATTGAGCTGCTGCTGCTGCTGTGTGTGCCCCTCCCCCTCTTTGCCTTGTTCATCCTGTGCATTCATTAACTCTACTGTTGGCCTCTTCTGATTGGACCAGAGGCCGTGGTGTCGGCCACACAAATTAGCCCATACACACACATTGAGAGAAAGGTACTCTCAGATGAAATAATAGGAGAGAGAGAGCAAAAAAAAAACGTCCTGCAATGAATAGTAATAACTGCATTAAGATTAACGAGCATGGTGTGTAAAGAATAATTGCATCTGTCAAAAGATTAAAAATACATGAGCTGTAGCGTTTGTTGGGGGAATGGTGGGGACGCTTACTGCTGTGTTTGAGGGGCAGAGAGAAATGAAGTGGGGCCACAGCCAAATGACTGTCCTCCAGTGTACCTGGAGTCATCCATTCAAGCATGGGGAGGTGCTGGAAAGGGGGAAGTAGTGACCTTGGACACTCGCAGCAACATGTATAGTGACAAACAGGCACGAGATACTGTGGGCCCCTCGTCACAGATGGCAGATACTGCAAGGGCTCAACATACAAATACTCTCAGTGCTCCAGCTTCTGTTTACTTCTGCTGCGAGAGAACGTGTGTGTGTGTGTGTGTGTGTGTGTGCGTGTGTGTGTGTGTGTGTGTGTGTGTGTGTGTGTGTGTGTGTGCGTGCGTGCGTGCGTGCGTGCGTGCGTGTGTTGTGTGTGTATGTGTGTATGTGTGTGTGTGTGTGTGTGTTGATGATAAACTAAGATGTGTATCTTAGTTTAGTTTAAAAGTTTATCATTTTTTGGCATCAGAATTTGTTTTGAGATCAGTGGTTTAAAAAGTGGTTCATTATGTGTCTTTTCGTAAACTAACGAGGGTTAGGCTTAAACCTTTATTTTTTCTTTGGGGGGGGTCATTTCAAAGAATGATTGAACGTTTGGACCACAATGAGAGGGACACCCACAGTTACTTAATGATTATTTTTTCAGCTCAACATAACAAAACATAAAAACTATAATTACGGTCCCTCTACTTCTTATTTTATAAATCAGGGTGAGCCTTATCAATCAATCAATCAATCTTTACTTGTATAGCACCAATTCATAACAAGTGTTATCTGGAGACCCTTTACAAAAGAGCATATGGGATAATATGCAGGAAGGATTTCTCCTTTGTATTCCTAGCGTTCCTGTTCTGGATTTCATCTTGTACGTCAGTGGTTAAAATTTCAAGTTAATCAATAATTTAAAAAATAGTATATGCTGTGAACAATGGACTTTTAGGCCCCTTGAAGTAAAGCTGTCTTCACACCTGTAGCTCGTCTGCTTTGTTCTCATTCAGATGATAACCCTCAGGGTCTGTTTGTGGTCACACTGTAATATTTTAAAGCGGGCCAAAGTTCTGGATGCTGGGTTCTCACTGCAAACAAATCACTCCAGGGTTCCTCCCAGCCGAGACCGCCTCATCTACGCGATCTTGACTAGCTTGTTAATTTCCGCATCCGAGTGCGATTACTGTATTCACAAAGGTCCAAACAACCCTGTCCAAGGAGGTAAACGCCTCCTGTTTCAGAACAACTTCTCTAAACGCTCCAGGGGTGAAATACCCGAAGTGATCCAGGATCAGTTGGCCACTTTGTGAACCCAGACTCTTTTGGGGGTAAGACAGCATGGCACAGTGGCTACAGGTGCGGACGCTCGTCTAAGCCAAAAGAAGATCAATACACCTTCCACGTGCTGTGTCATCTCAGCTTGAAAGATGAAACCATCAAATGGTAATCCTATACTCCAGAATGAGCATCTCTTGTTCAGGATGGATGTTCTGGACACGAGAGAGCTGCGTGCATTCAGCCTCGAAAACAGGAAGCTTCTTTTTATCCCACCATATCTAAATTTCTTCCAACCACTGTGCAGTCCTCTCTGACCTCAGAAAACGTCATTCTGTAAAAGTCTCGTTGACACAATGAAACAGACTCTCTTTGTGAAGTTGAGGTTAAACCCAGGTTTACCTCACTTTGAAACCTGACACAGGAAGAACGCACGTACATGGACTCTGTGAGACACTATATGTTAAAGACAGAGTCAGTAGCTGCTCCATCATCCCTTCTGGGTCTCCATACATGTGTGCTGGTGACTGTGTCTGCAGAGACCCTGTCCTGGAAAATTCCGGGAATTTTCAAAGTTGGAAACTTTCCAGGAGAATTAACGGGAATTAACGGGAATCTATGAGAATTAACGGGAATTTAGGGAATAAACCGGGAATTTACCAAATTGAAGGTTGTCCCTTAACAGGGAACTTAAATATAGTTGGGGAAAATGTATTTTAGCATAATCTTGACTAAAACAACCAGATTTCATGCAAGTACACTTGAATATGCTATTCCTCAATCACATGCACAGATGATTTCTAGAACCCTGGACCACACTTTGAGCCCAGAGCACAAGACTATTGAAGCCACACATTTTATGGACATAAAGGGAAGTACGTTTGGATGATATTATGGGTTAATATATTTTAAACATTTGATGTAAATCTGTGGAATGTCATGTTTTTTAATTGTATTATTTTATATGGATGTCTGCTTAGGACAAAACAAATTGTTAATATTTATGGTTGGATATGATACAGTTCGATTCAAATACCCTCGATTTCCAGTTAATTCCCATAAATTCCCATTAATTCCCATAAATTCCCATAATTCCCATGGAAAGTTTCCGATTTGGAATATTTCCAAAATTCCCCAGCTTAGCTTCCCATGGAAAGCTTCCGGAAATTTACCGGGAATTTTCCGCCCCTTTGCAACCCTATCCTCTGACTGCATTTTACTGCTCTGGTTTGTTTTGGTTGACTCGGGACGTTTCTGGGCGGAGCTGGTGTGTTTCCTCCAGCCAATGACAGCGCAGCAGGTGAGTTTAGGAGTGGATACAATTCAGTGATTGGACGTGATTCAAAACGGTGAATATGACAGACGTGGCGGCAAAGAAGAGAAAATATAATCACAGTGAGGTGAACAACAAGCAGATAAAGCTGTTCTAAAACGAGGGCGAACCTTGGACGTGGAGTTGGTCTGCTTCCTGTTGGACAGGCAGGTGACAAACACCGGCGGTTAGCTTGTGCTAGCGTGCAGTAGCTTGCAGTGTAGGTACAAGCAGTAAATGTACACACAACGTCCTGCAGTGAGTGTGAGCTTCTGGGGGCGATGATTAATTTTTTTTGTAATATATTTTGTTGAGTGCTTACATTACCTCAAATATTTCCAACAGTTATAAAGCCAGAGAAATCCGTAATTTTATAGTTGTAATGGGACGTGTCTTCTTGCGGACGCCGCCATGACAGACACAACCGGATGTTACGTCATAAACCGCTGCATAAGCGCTAGCTGCTACTGAAAGCTGCCGTTCTGTTGCTGTATGTGCTGCTGTGACTCGGATACATTAGCTCGTCTGTAAACATTTTCTCTTCCTCAGGTCGGTTTCGCCCGGTCGTCTTCACTACGGTCAACTTTGGGGTCATTTTCTCATCGGGTATGTGTGTGTGGGGGGGTTTCCAGAGAGAATCATTCCCATGATTCTCCGCCAGCCTCGACATTATCTTTTATTATTGTTTTGATTGAGAGGTGGAGTAGATAACACTTCGCCTTGTAAGGCTACTATGATCGTTAACGCTTGTTGTCGCTTCAGCTCGTGCTCTGCTCCACGCACGCACGCACGCACGCACACACACTCACACACACACACACACACACACACACACACACACCTCTCCTCTCTCCTGCTTGCATTCTGACAGACGGATTAGACGCACAAAGGCAGGAAATGGACGTTGATTTGAAAGTCCCACAGACCACCTCTAATATTTAAGTAAAAAAAAACATACTCGCCAATGTCTCGTCTTCGTCATGGAAAAACAAACATTTAGCGTATTATCATCTAAATGAACACTGGTTTCCAGTTGATGTTGGGACACAGGCATCATTTTTTATATCTCAAACACTCGGACTTGAGTCTGTTCTCTTCTTCAATAAGTCTCATAACAGAATGCATCCCAGAACACTCGCCTAAGGCCTCGATATAAAAGGTATAGGTCAGAAAATCTAACTGAATACATCTTCAAAGAATAATATTTCTTATCAAGAAAGTAGCTCCATTCAAAGTGCGTGTGTGTGTGTGTGTGTACGTGCGTGCGTGTGCGCGTGCGTGTGTGTGTGTAGTGCTGCAATATCAAGCAAAGGACTTCAAGGGAAAATAGAGACCTTTAAAAGTCAGTTGCTGCCATCGCTTTTTCTCTGACTCAGACTTTTATCTCGTATTCATTGAATCTGTAAACAGCATTCTCTCCTCCTGCCACAAGTGTTCTTCTGATCTACACTGAGATTGGGCTGCATTTTGCTGCCGTCTCCTGCAACAAAGAGCAATACAGTACATGTGCCCTGACATTGAAATAACAACTGAATAAAGTCACAACGTGTCTTTCCTCTAACTTACTCTCGTCTTTGCCCCTCTCTCCCTTTCCCCCCATTGGCCTCATCAGGCCTGCGTTCCACACGAAGCCAGACTTCAGTTGGGATTTTAATTGGCTCTCCACAATCAACAGCCGAGCTCCTCAAGGATGTGTTCGCTCCTCAGCCAGGCTACACTCAAGGACCAATACTGGATTTTGAAGTGGCCTCACGCAGAGTTTTGGAAACCACTCTGAGAGCGCAGACTTTGAAAAATAGATAAGAACCACAGGGTATAGGGTTTTATGCATATTGCATCCATGTGCTGTTGCTCCATATCTATCCACGGCAAAGAAATTACTTTATGGCTGTGAATGTTGCTTCATGTACATGATTTATGTCTGTGTGTATACGTAAAGGGATGGTCCAGGGATAGAGGTTTGAAGGAGACTCTATCTCAGGGGAGGGATGTTATGAAGACGTAATGTGTGTGAGTGTGGTGCTTCTACGGCTGCTGCTGTTTGTGAGACACATCTCTGGAGTTAGTGGGAGACTCACCTGGGGCCTCGATAAGCTGTTTGTAGATTCCCAGGAATGCAGACTCGGCCTCCTTACTGCGCTTGTTCAGAGCAACCACCTGCAGGGAAGAAGACGACATTAAGGTAAACATCTGCTGATATGATCCTGTCGTGTGTGTCCACACAATGCACAGCACATTTACATATCGGCCATTAATTGGATGCTTTTACAGAGAGCAGAAAAAGCTGAAAATCTTCAATTGCTTGAATAGAATCAATAGAAAGCAGAGCAGAGGTCAGCCTCAAAACATCCCTCCAATAAATGAAACGGACACTCTTGGATAGCTGTAGCTGTGGACTGGAGCGTTAGTATGTATAACTGAGACATTCTGTGCAGGGCTGCTTACACATAACCACTGACTACTAGGAGAACGTGTGATAACCTTTGTTGATATTCTCCCCGTGCAACGACCGACCTCCTGAATGTTGTGAGGTGACATTTGGCCTGTTAAATGTAGGTGACGGTGTTTGTGTGAAGGCACGCCTGTGACAGTGGCCTCCATCACCAGCAGCACGCAGCACCTGCTATCCTCGGCTCTGCGGGTGATGCAAACCAATTAACGATTCATTAGGAGGGACAAAGAAAGCGAATTAGCCACCACCTGGCCCCATGGAGAGGGCACCTGCACTAGTGGGTATGTGGGTTACTCTGGTTTCAGCTCCCACTAAGACCACGGGTCTGTTTGCCAGTCAGAGGACCTGCTGAAGCTGCCTCTCGACGTCCTCTGCTCTGCAACAGTAAATCAGATCAGGCTCCTCCAAATGACCCCCCGCTGAGAGAGCAGACGGAATTCAAATTATTGTCATCTATTGTCTGTGTCGTTTCTGTCACTGTTGATTACAGCCTCTGTTGGATGGGCTCAGTGTGCTGAGGGTCAAGGCTACGGCTGAGCTATGCTGCTCCTTTTGGTAAGGCCGTACTTGAACGAAAACATTCGGCTGAAAACACTTAGGAGAATGGTGGTGGTTGTGGTGGTTGTGTGTTGGGGCTGTTTAGTAGGGTTATAAATAAGGTGTGTGCAAACAGCGAGGAACGGAGGGCCTTTGATATACTGGAAATGGCTGGCCTCCTCCCTCGGGAGGCATAACGACAGCATCATGTTTAAAGAAATATCATAAAGATCAAGCAAATCCCCCCATCACTCCCACTCAGAGCAGCTCAGAGGAGTTCATGGAAATGGAAAAGGCTGGAGCGCAATCAATACAGATCCAATAGTCTGCAGCTCTCAGCCTGCTCCCTGCTACACTATGCTGTTGTCTCACTCAGCTATACCCCAATTCACCCCCCACCCACCTCCCCCAACAAACACACACTAACCTCCATTTAAACCAACCTCCCTTCTCCCCTCCTTTCAGGACATGATGTTAACGTTCATTCACAAACAGGGAAAATGTGTGAAGCACAATGAACACATAAACACAGTTTCCAGCGTTATACACGGGTTATGAGTTCATAAATAGTGTTGGTTCAGTTAAGCTTTGCTTTACACCCACTGAGGAGAGACTGTTGTGTGTGCTACACTGTCACGATGAACTCAAGCTATTTCATGAACCTGAGTTTCACCGTGAGCCAATAACAAACCTGAGCTCTCAGGCTTAACATCAAGCAAAGCCCCTAAAGCAGTGTGACATCCAGACAAACTATTATCAACCTGAGCTTACATTTGAACTACATGGCCACTACAGCGGGGTGGCTGAACCCACTGCTAGTCATCAACTTTTCAGTGACAGTCTGCTGGCTGGGCTGGGCTTCCTCTCAAACATATACATCAAGTGAGGCTCCCCTCTGCATGTGTAAAAAGCCTGAGATCCTGGGAAGGCAGCAGCTCAGGCTCCTTCTTCCAGAGACTCTCGGGGTCTCCAGACCCTCCATCATCCTTTAACGAGAGAACACAGAGATTACCTCCACAATCACACCATTAACCTGCCTACAGACGCTAGAAGAGACATCAATCACACGCCTGCCTGATGCCTTTTCACGTTAGTGCCCACTATGCGTATAGATACCCCCCACAACCCACCCATGCTATCAAAGCACTTCGAGGTGTCGTGCATAATATGGGCTGATCAGGGAGTCGTCTTCATCTCCATGCTAATCTACCTCCAGCCAAGCACTGGGTTTCAAAGCCGGAAGTCTCGTACTAAAAGATATGAGGATATAGGGAAGGTGAGAATGGCTCGAGGAAGAAATACAACCGGCAGATCTTTTCCCTTCTTTTGGATTCAAGATATGGCTCCAGCCCCTGACTTCGACTCACAGCATTCTTTGTTTTCACCCGTTTTGTGATAAAGGATATGGCTACCATGGGAATGGGCTTGGCCACAGGTTGATTTTACAAGCAGGAGTAAAGCCTGGGGCAGAGAAGCCAGAGAGAGACAAAGGAAACCTGTTAGCGCTCCTCCATAACTCTTCATGCAGCAACAGAGTGGGCAGCACACAGCCTCTGGGACACGGCTGCTGGGAAATACTTACTGATAAGCCTTTGAGAATACTTACAGTACCCACTAGTGAGTCTCTGCATGTGCTTCTGTGTTTGTGTGTGAGACAACGA